>LS502005.1:151671-175039 GCA_900490845.1 Pristionchus japonicus | reverse complement strand
CAAGGAATGCAGCGCCCCTACTCCGGAATCGAAAGGAGTTGTTTTACGGATTTTTCCGAATTACGAAATTGATGAAACATATTCCACCCGGAGCCGTGGAGTGATTTTAAAAATCTGGAATTCTACCAATCATCATCCCTCACGGTGCCGCGTCTATGGACAAAATATCAGAGAAATCTATTTTTTCTCAATGCCAAGAAAAAAATGATTAGTTCGATTTTCTCAGATAGTGTCTCATAAGACAATTACTTAACATGTGTTATTCAAGTCAATTAGAAGAAAAACGTCTTAAAAGCCGACATGAAAAGCGTCAACCTAAGACCCAAACTTAGATGTGTGTGGAGAAAAGCGAACCATGTAGCGGACCCTGCTCCCAAGCGGGACTAACGCAAAGAAGAAGAAGATTCAAGTCCATTAGTGCGTTGATTGAACATACATAAGAATGACAAAGATAGAAAATACCTGCTGCGCTTGAGTCTGTTGAGGCTGAGCGATCGCATTCAGAAGCGGCCCGAGGTTCGCATGATTCACTCCTTGCTACAAATATTTAAATATTTAACAATGATATCACATTGGACAATGATAACAATGATATCCGCAAGTGAGTACCGAGATACCTTTACCTTTGTCTTTATCATTTTGTAGATACAAATTTGGAAAAGATCCATTCATATAAGAACTTCTAACTTGTAAGCATATTTAAATTGGTATACAATTATTCAATAAAACATTTAATGGTACCTGAGCCATCGATAATTGCTGAGCGAGCTGTGCAATGGTCTGATGGTTCAGCAACTGAAAAAGGAATGATTCACTGCAATTCCTCAAATTCAGTTGAATGCAAGAGCTCATTGATTCCATGTTTTTGACCTACTGACAGGCTACTGTTCTTTACCAAATGGACATACATGGTTGGCTTGTTGTTGTTGTTGCTGCTGTTGCTGCGCCTGCTGTTGTTGTTGCTGTTGCAGCAGTATTTGCATCAGTATTTGATGCTCCTGGCTCGGCGGAGCTCCGCCGCCCGATGGAAACATCTTAAGTTAGATGTAAAAATAAAGAAGGAGTAATTCATTGTTCAAATTGTTAGAGCGAAAACACGCGGAGTACAAAGACGCGCTCTTCTCGCCACCCGCTCCATTCTCAATCGATAAGGCTGCAAACGCGAAACAAGCAGACAAATTAGAGATTACATCAATATCACAATGTACACAAGACCATTTAAACTGGAAGAGTGGTACCATGTATCATTATAGCAGAGAAAGAGAAAAGCATAATGATAGCGAGGCAAAAAGTAGGTTACGGAAGCCCCAAGGAAAGAGAGGATTATGGTTCAAAATAATGCGCGGGATCGAATTGTTTTGGAAATCGAAGTCTAGCGAGAAGCAAACAGCAACAAAAATGAGCATTACGAACTTACAAAAAATAGTCAAAACAATGTGCCAAAACATACAAAACACTGTAAGAATCGAGTGTGCGCACACAAGACGACAATTCTCATTAGCGTCATTTAGTTATTATTCTTTTAACTATCCCATTTCATGTTTCAATGTAGTGACATACCGCATTCTATTAGCTTTAACCACTAAGAAAACGAAAAATAGATAAAATGGCGTCAAAACGCTGTCATTAAGATTAGTCTCCCGACCTACCGTAAACACACTAGAAATGCAATCGATTTTCTAATCGCGAACTGGCGGCGAGATCAAAGTTCCAACTTTTCGCACGTGACTCGGCCACATTAATTGCCTTCTTTTTTCTGTTTTAATTTATTAATTGACTTATTAATTATCACAGTTATCTATTTCGAGGATGCCTCGAGGTCGCTCGAACGTGCCGTCCTCCTCCACCTCACACATCAAGGAGGATTCGTCGCCCGGAGATGCGCAGAGTCCGAACGGGTCGGAGGAGTCGACGATGGACAGGAAGAAGGCCACCCATCTACGGTGCGAGCGACAGCGAAGAGAGGCTATCAATGTGAGTCTGCTTTAATTGATTCGTTGCCAGCTTTCTAGCTCATTTTGGTTTCAATTTACTGTTTCTCTACTTATATTATTATTCAATTATCGTGACCTTGACTCGATAAGATCAGATTTCTTAGTCGTGCATCAGATCTTTCCTCTTTCCGTCTTTCCTTTGTTCTTGAAGACTGATTCGACGAGAAAGAGTATGATTCCTGTTTCAGAACGGCTACAACGAGCTGAAGGAGCTGCTTCCTCCATCGATGACCGCCATGGGCTGCAAGACGACCAATGCCGCCATTCTGTTCAGGTATTTATTAATTTCTATCGAATTCAAAACTGACTGATAGATTTGAATGCCTACTTGCTTTCGAATATCTTTTTGACGTTCCGATTGATGCTAAAAACAGCTGAAACGAGCAGAGGTTGTATCCATTGATCTTTCAAACCCGATATGTTGCAGAGCCTACGACTACATGAAGCAGCTGGAGAGCGAGAACGAGACGGCCGACTCTGATCTCGGCCAGCTGCAGGCACAGGTACGGTAGTATTGATCGATTACGGTGTTCAAAAAGACGCAGTCACGATGTATTGATTGAATACTATGGTAGTCCCTACTTTTTTGGACTTGAACTGCTTGTAGTATGTTCCAAACCCTAGCTTGTCACTCTATGCAACTCTATGTTTCACTGGCCTGTATTATTCGCATCCGAAGGCTTCGGAGTTGATAGGCCAGACGCTGTCGTGCGGAAATAAATATCAATCGATTAACGAGTGAAACAACGATTACGATCAAAACTCAGATTGCGATTGCTTGAGAGTACGGTACCTTACCGTAACCTTCTCAGGTCGCCGCTCTCCGGATGATCGCGCAGCAGTACGAGACGATGACTGCGGACGCGCCGCTGACCAGCAACGCGTCCCCGCAGGCGAAGATGGTGGGAATATTGATTTATTGATTAGTTAAATAGAAATTGAAAGCAGACTAAATAACGCGTGCATATTATCAGCAACCCCTCCCCCAGGCGAAGATGGGTAATTAATTAGCACTTTATTGATTTATTAGTTAGCTAATTGATACTTTCCCCGAGGCGAAGATGATATTGGTTATTGTTTCGTTGGTTTAACTAATTAGATTGTTGAGCTACGGGTAATGGTTGATCGTGGTTATTTGAAGGCAATCTGACGTGGTGAATCAGGTTTACTCAGTTGCAATATTGGTAGCGTCACGGTTATCGAATAATAGGTTGAATGAGTCGTTGCAAGATAGTAAAATAAATATTCAACTGGTTGTAACTGTGTCTACCAAGGAATCTCGGACTTGATACGAGAGCTAATGGTGAATCAGGGTTACTGGCTTTCAATATCAGCAGAAGCTTGGCAATCGAGTGATCACGTGTATGTGTAGGTGGAGAATAATTCATTTGAGGAGATACGATGGCCTACCCTATTTCGGTTACCGTATTCTTTAATTTGTATCGATTTCTCATTCCAGCTGCAAGTCCTTTTTTAAAAAGTTTTTTTCGCTATCCCTAGACATCCCTGTTTAGGCTACCGTAATCTCGATTATCGATTTTTCTTGCAGCTGCAAGTCCTGCTCGAAGACTGCTTCACTACGTTCGCCGAGGACGTCGACCCGACCTCGTACGAGGCAATCACGCGCACACTGCTGCAGTGGACGGAGACGCTGGAGAATGATGTGCAGGTACGGTTGATTACGGTAGAAGCTGATACTGTAGGATACGGTAGCCACAAGCACAGATAGGAGGGATACGGTAGGAACCAGCCTATGCACACCCTCCTGCAGTGGACCGAGACGTTGGACAAAAGTGTTTCCTGATGAGTGCTCATTGTTAGAATACATTCGAGATAACAGAGAACCTGTGCCTAGTGTTGTCTGTGTTTCATTGATAGTATAGGGTGGTCGATACGATCGAGCGCAATGGAGAACTCTCATGGCAACCCAGCTTCGTAACACCCATTGAATGAGCTGATAAAGTTGATTAAATGTAAAAAAAAATAGGGTGGGAGCGAATGCAGTGGTGCGATTTACTGTAGGTATTGCATAATGAAACAAATTGTTGAAGCAAATACAACGCCTGCTTTTTAAAGTTTCACGGTGCTTTTCAGAACACCGTATCCAAGATGACGGCAGTTCCCTTCAAGAAGCCGAGAAGATGAGACTATTGATCGGCAAGGAGATTACTGTATTTTATAATCAGGTTTATCGATTTATTATCATCGCCTCAGGCGTTTTTCCAGTTGTACATATCATTTAGGGGTAATTCACGGATGACTTTCCTTTTTTTGCATGATTTTCGCTCATCTAACCAGTGACAAAAGCCATCCCTGAATTACAAACCCAGTTTCACACATTTTACAAAATTGTTGATCAAAAACAGAGTTTTTGTGAAGAGTTTCATTTATTCATCTACTGTTGTAGAGTTTTATCGATCTATTAACATTGTTCGAGGCCATGTCTTGCGGATAAACCCAGTTATAATATATTATCGATTGAGTGGAGTACACGATTACAGTAGCTACATAGAGTGGCGATCGATGAATGTCCCGAAGATGAAGTATCAACGACTCGTCGTGCACCATTCCTCAGAATCGGGTCTAAATCTTCTTCTGTTTAGTGCGCACCCACGTCTAATTGCTTCTTCTCTCGCAATCGAAGTCTTATGTACCAAATCTAATGTTCTTGCTTACAAATAATTTTCACCAAAACCAGTTTATTGATTGCACGAGAAAAGATCATTGTAACGTCGGAATGGGAGGAGGAGGTATGGGTACGATGAGAATACTGTAGATACGATCAACAATGAAGTACTGTAGGTACACTGGATACGGTAATCAGGTGAATCAACAATGATGATGGTGCCACGCGTTGTAGTGGCAGTAGTCGGTCCTGTAGGTTGTCTGGAATCAGCGAAAGTCAATTTCTTGACCTGCCGCTCTACCTTATTTATCTTGCCACAAAGGATCGCAAAAGTGCCTAGATCCTCTGAATATTTCTACTTTCTTGCAGTTTCAGCACTTGTGGAGGTCTATGAAAGAAAGGTGGTGTTTCACTCATTCTATGAACTCCACAAGTGCCGCAGTTTCCAGATACGCAATGAACGGGGATTGTTCAGAACCAAAAAAAATCCGATGCTACAGTATCCCCTCAACCGTATCTCACCGGGAACGTCGCATACGATGAGTAGGTAGCCTGCGGGAGGCCGCCTACCTGGTACGGGTACTGCACGTACGGCTGCCCTGCGTACGGGTTCGTGTGGTAGTAGCCTGCTGATGGTATCGATTATCCGGTGGCTCTGGTTACGGTAAGTACTTGGGTTCTGCTGCAGCTGCTGCGACTGGTACTGCGGGTACGGCTGCTGCTGCTGCATCGGGTAGGGTTGCTGCTGCTGCGGAGGCTGCATGGGCTGTCGTTGCTGCACTTGCTGCATCTGCTGTCCGGGCTGCTGAGGAGGCTGCTGACCGGGAGGGTAGGAGAGACCGGCGATTGGCTGAAAATTGAAATTCATTCAAGGTACACTCAAAAATCAGAATATTTACTATGAGCAACAGTCCGATCATCAATTCTTCGTTAGTTCATCTCATTTCAGGAACGAGAGAAGCTCAACAAATTCGCAATTCTTCTCATCAAAGAACGATTAGGTAATGAAAGAAATGAATCACACCTGGATGTTCTGGAACTGCGGGCCTGCACTGGCTCCGGGAATCGTTGGGTAGACGTGCTGGGGAGATCCGTAGGGCGCTGGAGGAGCCGACGGCACTCCCGCCGACGTCGTTGGCACTGGCGCAGCACCACTGCCGATCCGCGGCGGCGGAGGAGGCAGCGGCTGCTGCTGCACCGCAGCTTGCTGCATCGGCTGCACGGGCTGAGGCTGCTGCATCTGCGCTGCGCGCGGCGGCGGCGCAGGCGCGGGCGCCGACCAGCCCGGCTCCGGCGGCTTGCCGATGCTGGATGCAGCGGCTGCGCCGGCTGCAGCCGGCCTGGGCGCAGCAGCCGGCAGCGGCAGGGCCGTGCCCGCCGGATACGGCGGCAGCACTGCGACCGCGCCGGCGGGCGGAGCCCGCGGCATGGGCTGTGGCGGAGCGGGAGCCTGGGTCGGCTGGAGTGGTCGATGGTTGAGGGAGACCTCGTTGTACTGGGGGAGGGGCGGCATGTCGGTCTTGACTGGGACGATGACGACCTCGTTGCAGATCATTGCGCCTGGAATGATGCGCTTTATCGTCAGTCTCTTGAATTGGTCGAAAAGGGCCATCAACGTACTGCGAAAGCCATCAATGGTAAGTTGAATACGTTGAATACAGTATTTTTGAAGGTTTAGCAAGCATTAGGAGTTTGAAAGAATCAGTGGAACGAGGACACTTCCGTACCATCCAGGACGATCTTTGTGATCTCGGAGGGATTGATGCGGTGCACGAAGGGAAGGAGGAAAGCCGTGTCGAGGTAGATCTGGAGGAATAGAGAGTTACGGTATCTAACTATCGATTGATTGTTGATTGGCAACTGTTTCTTTCCAGTATGTATGGAGTAAATGTGGGATTTTTCTAGGTACGATAACTGATTATTGATCGATTGATCGGCCACTCAATCTAGTCGAGGTAGATCTGCGGTTTGGGATTATCAACTGACCGCATTTTCTGTTTCACTGACTCTTGTTCATAATGATTGAAACAATGTGAATGAAATATGTTTCACAACCATGATTAATCACAAATGAAAACCTACGACTAATCGTCTTCTCATTCACCCCGTAGAAAAATTGATCCAACCATCAGATTATCATTCACTACTACTAGTAGTCTACTAGAGTTCGAAATACGGTTAGCCGTCTCTTCATTTCGCTTCATTTCACACACTGTCGCCACTGACTCCTCAGAAAGTGTGTAAAATGAAGAGAAGCCCGTATATCGGACTCTATACTCTACCTCAAAGACATGCTCCTTGACGATAACGCCCAAGATGAGCTCCTTGTTGACGGAGAGCGTCGAGACCTGCGATGGGGTTACGGTATGATATCGCCATATCGATTGCAGGTGTGGGCGAACCTTTTGCAGTCAATTGATGTGCAATAGAATAGGTGTTCAAGTAGATGAATCCGACCCAATACCGTCCAATCTGTGACCTACCTCTTTCTCCAGTGGGGACGATTCGGCAGTGGCACTTCGTGAGATCGCGCGGAGCTTTGCACCGCGCTGTAAGCAGGAATTGAGCTATCCGTTTACGTTTCACATTCTCTTCACAACACTTGCTCTTGGAATTTGTCGATGGGTCCGAGATTGACTTCCTACACAATGAACACCACTTTTACCAGCCCAGTCGATAACGTGTCCTTGTTTCCTCTACCGTACCCATTCGCCTACCGTACCCCATGCTTATCCGGTAAATGGACGGTGATCTCACAAATTTCAATGACAAAGAGACCTATCTAGATCACTATTTTCCATTTGAAACTAGCGTTGTGAGACCTGCCAACTCGGTATTGATTTCAAGATACCGTAATCAAATCCTCCTACCGTACCCCATGCTTATCCGGTAGATGGACAGTAATCTCGAGGGCGGCCTCGCTGCTGCCTGTGACGAGTGTGAGGGTGATGATGCTGAACAGATGAAAGGTGAGAGATCAAAGATCAAAGATCAAAGATCAGGAAGATTAGGTGGAATTTCACTCAACGTATGCTGCTTATGTGAATGTGAGGAGGCGCATTTTCTACGCGAAGTATGGATAGTTTTCGATATTGAGAGATCAAAAATCAAAGATCAGTAAGACTGTTTGAGTATTCGTACAATGCCTGTGATACTTACTATGAGAAGGCGCATTTTCAACGCGAAGTAAGGACAGTTTTCGATACTGAGAGATCAAAGATCACTATTTGGGTTTTCACACAGTGAACGATGATTGTCTCCACCGCCTCCACCCAACTCCATCCCTCGTTTCTTGAATTGAAAGTGCGGCATATCCGAACAGCGGAGTGCGAGAGTCTCCCCTAAGTTACACCTCCCCCATCCCTCTCCTTCCCCCCTCACTCGCTGGGGCAGTGCGGCGAGTACGATCAGTGCAAAGTATGGGAAGAGGGAATCGCAAATCAGAATTGGCCTAGCGAAACAAAGCTATGAGGATGACTAATAATGACCAACCGAAATAGGTTTCATAACACAATGATCTCATCTTCTTCCTTTCGTGACTAATCAGTTAATCGGTCCTTGTTCTAGAGAAAATTATCGTCAAACACTAACAAGTAGTGGGAATGCAGATAACTTGTTCATGAAATTGATGCAATTTTTTCAACACAGTTCGACAAAAATTCACCCTTGAATAGTTCTCCGCTTCTCCGGACCAATGATTGAGTTTCATTCATTCTTAATATGAGTTCTACATGGATGGATGGAGGCAGACAGTTATCCGGGGAAGTACAGTTTCTAATTCCGTTAGTAGATCTCTCGTGAAGTATCCCAGAATGTAGGAAAAAGGAAGTAGAGCAGAGTCAACTGTACAGTCTACTGTAATGACAAAATGTGATCCGTTAGGGATAACTTGGGACAAGTTGTCCTATGTTGTCCCTAACGGTTCACAGTTTGTCATTTTGACTGTGGAGAAGCATCAAAAGTTCAATCGACTCGAAAGCTCACCGTTTATCATGCTCGATCGGCGTGGCTCTGACCGAGAACTGTGTTCCGATCGTTACCGGCGCTTGCAGTTCGCGATGGAGAGGAAGGTTCTGAGGGTTGCGGTAGGTTACGGTAGGTTACGGTAATCGACATGATCAGATTTCTGATTATCTAATTGAACTTTAGGTCAATGAGTACTGTAGAAGTGATACTGTAACTAACCGGCAGTGTGAAGCGCTGTTCCATGTTGAATTCTGTTCAAGAGAGAAGCGGGCGAGCAAAACAATCGATGCTTCAGCCTATGACTGGACGTAGAGAACGAAAGAAGAAGTGATAGAGCCTGATAAGGCTCCAGATCACAACGATGAGAGACTACGCAGATGCGAGAGACAGAAGACAGGTAGGGAGACGAGAGAGTACGGGGGAGTGAGAGAGAGGAGACGACGAGAGGAGGGTGAGGCCGAATTAGTCATCGAGTTCACACACTCAGATGGTCGTTGAGGCTTTCGTCACACATCTGTGTCTGATCGGGAAAGTTCGAAGCACAGTCTCTCATCGGTGCAACTACCATTAGTTTTTTCTGGAGATTTCGAAGGTGATCTCTCTCCATTTCACACACACTCTCACATCAGTCAGAGTTACGAGGGAGCGTGCAGAATGGATTCTGTAAGTCTGGAGAGTTCGAAGCACAGTCTCTTCAATTCACGCACTATTTCATCAATCACAGAGCTTTGTTTGCTGATTCTATATGATAGATTGACCCGGAGCTTCGGAGGTGCCGTCTCAAAAGGAATAGATGAGTAGCAAATTTATCTCAACTTCTCTAGCAATTACAGATCGAATGGAATTGAAAGAAAATGCGTGTCTTCATCAGTCATTCCCCAAGATGGTTCCTGTAATCGAGAAAGTCGGGGGGTGAAGTCGTGGACTTCGAGTCCGTACGATTCTCTGGAATCAAACTTGTAAGCGTATCATCTCGCGTTTAAATCTCACCCTGCCTGATCCTTTTTAGCACCACATTAGTTTAGATTCTCCAGTAGACGTTTTCTCAGATCGCGATAGTGAGCAAACTGAAATCCAAGGAGATTTCAGACTAGTAATCTATAACGTATTTACCTTCAGGAATACACCAACGATTAGATTCTCGAGCAGAGGAGGTTCATCATCCCCATTCTCACCACGAATAGCGATGGCACAGAGTGTAGCATATGCTTCATGGATATCGGGTAGTCTTAGCATTTCTTCCTTCCACTCCTCCACCGTATGCGCCTAAATTTTTCTGTTGGTTATCAGTATATTTAGAAAAAGCTTATTGACTTACATGAGAGACGGAAATGATGTACGGATGGGAAAATCTCCTTTTTGAGAGGGATAGGAGGGAGGAGTATATTAGAAAAGGGGTGATGAGAATCACTCGAATCGAAGATAACATAACCTTTCTCCTCGATCATCATCACTTCCGGTTGCTGCATTGCACTGAAGAAAAGATTGGGAAAGTGAGATCATGGTTTGGCTGCAAAAGCTGCGTCAACTTTGGCGAACCAGCCAAAAAGTGTGCGAAATCGAGAGGTTTAGAGGCCTAATCGGCTATGGAAGCGAAACTCACTCCAAATTGACCAGTTGCTTCTTTACTTCAACAAATGAAGTGGTTCCACGCGTGTAGAGCGCTGTAAATAATTGTAGAAGAGAAATGCACGCGAACCAAAAAATATGATAACATGCGGATGACCATAACATCCCATAACAAACTGGTCGAATGAAGAATCTGGTCTCTCTTGACCACTTGGCTTCCATTGGGCGGAGCTTGAGTTGGCCACTCAAATGAGAGGGGGAGGGGAAGATGGGCCATGCGATAACCAGGACCTCAATCATACCCTCAAGGTCAATCTCGATATGATCAGACAGTGCCGTTGGCAGGTTGGAGGAATGACCGATTAGTTGAGAAACGATAGATCAAAGAATGATGCAGGAAGAAGGTGACTGGACACAGCGTTCTGACCCCCATTGTTCTCTCCAGAGAAGGGTTTGAACAAAGGAATCAGTTTCCCGCCATGCAAATTATTCGAAATGAGCGGGGAGAGCGATCCCTCCTCTCCCTCGTCTTTGCAGTTCGATTCATGCAAATCGCTAACCCTTCTCTGTCGGGACAGAACGCTGTGTGGAGAGATGACCCACGAGGATCACGAACAACTTCTTTCTTTCGGCACTTTTGCACTTTCCCGGACAACTCCAAATATTCTCATAACCTCCTTCATCCCCGACCACCAACCCAGCGGGAAACCATTTTATTTAGGGAATGACTGAAACTCACTTCAATTTCACCCTATTGTCCGGGAAAGTGCAGGAGCGCCTTTTTTCTGCGCTCTCTACTCAGGAAGCCAAGAGATTCTTAGGTTGCTCTGGACAGATCGAAGGTGAGCTTCGTTTTACACACTCTTTCGTCAATCACAGAGTGAATACTGAGTGAGTGTTTATTGATTCTAAAAGATAGGTTGGCCCGGAGCTCTCGGAGGTGCCGTCTCTTCATTTGACACACTCACTCATAGATCAGAGTTGAGATAAACTGCATTGGGAACTTCAAGTGGAAGGAACAAACAATCTCAATTACGCGCGAACAAAAAAATAATGAGATGAAAGAGTTGTGACACTGAGTGCAGCAGAGCATTTAGTTAAAATAAATCTCCGAAACGAGAGAAGTAACATATCTTTATTCATCTTCTTCATTATTTACAATGCAATCGGCGTCCAGTCCAATGGTTACCCTTCCTTCGAGACTTAGCATACTTCCAATGTCCAGATCAGCAGGTCGCTTCGAGGTTCTTCGACGTTCTGTGCATTCAGAAGAGGGGCTCTAACTTCACTCCCTCTTTTGCATGCTAATCGGTGCCCAGCACTGCAATGCATAATTAAAATTAGGGATGCCAATTCGAAGATCTTGAACCCTCGCATTCTGTCCCTCTCTCCCTTTTTAATGCTTCGAAGTTTGAACGGGGGAGAGATTCGTATGCAAAGGGTTCAAAGTCTTCGAATTTGAATTCGAACTTGCAACTCTAGAATATGCAATAGCAAATTTTAAGAAAACCAACCTCTTCATGGACCCATTTCTCAGTAACCGACGAATTGAAACATGTCATCCATCTTCTTGTATTCAGACCAACATCCATGAAACATTTCATTTGATCGACTCCGATATAGTCAAACTCCTAAACCCATAGCTTATTTCGGTGAAATTGAATGTATAGCGAAAATGAATGTTTTTTTACAAGATCATTCGAATCGCATCAATATTCACATATTTTTCGAGTTTCGGGTCGAGATCGGCGATAGGAACAGAATAGTGAAAAAAAGAGATAAACTTTGCATACCGTTCTGCACGCAATCGTAACAACAGAATTATTTTGATAATATCAGCAGGAAGATTATTCAGAGTGAGAATTGCTGAAATATTCATTTTTTTATCACGGAACACGTCTCAGTAAAAACTCCAACCAAGAACTACAGTATTGAAAACAAAGGATTATTGGCAGTATCTACTTCAGGAAGAAAGTGGCAATTATTCTTACAATAACTCCTATCCGATTAAATATGGTATTCTTCGACGGACAAGGGATGGCTGCTTGCAGGAGACAGATAAGGTTATAGACAAAAGAGTACGAAACTCACACGAATATTGAAACTGTTGCTTCATTACTTATTTAAATGTAAAGGTTGCACGCGTGTAGAGCGCTGAAAATAATTTGTGTGCATGCATTCACAAGTTCTAACGAGGTAATGAAGAAGAAAATGAGAAACGCGTGCGTAAGACCACTACAGTGGATGGCAAGGTGGTCGAATGAAGACTGTAAAACCAGCAGGCTACCAGTAGAAGTGGGCGGAGCTTGAGCTGACCACCCGATCACCGCTGGGTGAGATGGAGTACCCGATAACCAGAACCTCAATCATACCCTCAAGGTCAATCTCGATATGATCAGACAACATCAGAGCCGATGGCAGATTGGAGCGATGACTAATTAGATGAGATCAGATAGATGGAAGATAAGACGCGAAGGTACAGTTCGAATAGATACAGGAAGAAAGCCCGAGAGGGTCGAGGAAAGTCTTCCTGAATGTAAAAAATCCTGATCTCTCTGAAACAACAGTTCACATTTGGCCAATCACAGTTTTAGTTGATCAGCGTACGTCAGAAGGCCTATAGAACAGAGTTGCGTAATCCAGATCACAAGGAGTGCGGCTTCACAAACAAAACCTGCACAGATTTAAGCATGATGCATTTTGTAGCCAGACTGACTGTATCCTAGTGAGTCAGTGGTCCCTCTTTTCATCTGCGTCCTAGGCGATTAGTCAGATAACAGTTTCGAAAATAAATCAAATCCGAAGAATACCAGCCAGCACAGCACAGTACAGGTAATCGATTTATCCAACCGGTGTGCTTCTTCATCAGAATGGAGTATTATAAACAGGGGATCAACAATCGAAGACGCGAAAGACTCATGAATCATCAGTTACCGACTCTGCAAATGTTGTTTGGTTTACATCGCCAATGAAGAGTTTGAAGCTCCGATAAGGCTTGCTGATTGATATTTGCCTCGCTCAGCAGTTTGAGTGCATCTGACCTTCTTCCTCCTCATCCAATGATCTGAGTTCCCCGTGGAATACAGTATCCTCCTGGGTACTGTCAACAGGGGGTGGGTGTTCAGGACGGGAGTAGGGATGGTAGAAGAGTCTAATGATGCGAAGAGGCGCTCGGCGAGTAGGTTCCTCGTTGTTTGAAGTGGCTGCCGCAGGTGAAGCGTCATCCGCACGAGGAGCGGCAAGGCGCTCGTTCGCTTCAGGTGCGCCATCATCGGCAGAGAGCAGGAGCGAGTCCTGTAGATGTGAAATTGGATATAAAAATATAATTGACGTGCAAACCTGGTACGCATCTGGAACCTCTGGATGACTCGATGCGTTAGACGAGGTTGAGTTGGAAGACTGAAAATGAAGAGATCAATATTCGATAAAACAACAGCCGAAAACATCTCAAACATGAATTAAATTTCACCTCGGAACTTCCGTCTCCCTCCTCTAGTTGAACGACAATCCTCGATTCGCGACCATCTTGAATGGTCACTGTCCCGTCATTATTCACCGTCCAGACCTGTTCCGCGAAGTCGGCTTGTGTCTAGAATGCATGGAGTTTTAATTGAATTGAAGAGCAAATGTGGCGTCTATCGGTAATTTCGTGTCACACAATCTTTTGGGTAACCGTTGAAGCGTAACTCAAAAAGTTCCATGATTCAGGATGCTCAAAACTTTTACATACAATGCTTATGATTATTCTGTCAAATCATCGACTGACAAAAGTAACTCAGGAAACTATGATAAAAACATGAAGGGCTTGATTTCACGTGCTATCTCATGCGATCTGGATGACGAAACAGCGTGCGAAATGAATAGAATGGACGAGAACAAAGACCGAGAACTCATGAGGATGAACTATCGATCGATCGGTGTGAGCAACAGATAGGCTGGGCCCTATCAGAAATGACATATTTCAAAGGAACTGCAGAGGCTCATCCATACCAATAAGCAAAGGAAAGTGCAGCCATCCTTCTAAATTCGAAAGCAGTGATTTGTACAGTTCCAATGAATTGAGCGGACCTGCGTTTCAATTCTGTGAAGTTCTTCTTCCGAAAGGGTCTCTTGATCGGTCATCCCGAGAAAAGTGAGAAGGAAATGAGTGCGGCAAGCCCTCGTGATCCCCTCGGAATGGCGATTCCTCCCCGTCTCCTTACTCTTATCTCATCCTCGCCGTCGATACTCACTCAAACACTCTTTCCCTAGGTGATAGCAACTAGGGAGGGACTCCTTTATGAATCTGAGTGTGTTTTCGACATTTGAAGGTGGTGAAATCAGTCGATCGATAAAAAGGTTTATTCTAACCCATAAAGAAGGAGAGATCAACAACAAATGCAGACATACTCTTAGATCAGATATTATGAGAAAAGGATGTATCTAAACTGAAAGCGGTCAGTTTTTCCTGGGCCGGATCGAACTCTACATTGCCGAATCCCTTCGGAAGTCCGAGTTCGGTGGGTAGATCAATCTACAAAATGACCTGAGATATCATCATGAGATCACCAATAGAAATTGAGGATGGTGAAGCAGCTTCGGGAACCACTCACATTCAGGCGAAACCTTCTTTACAGTAGAAATCGCCTTATGATTCAGTGAGATTTGGACCCTCATTATGAAGAGTGAAGGCATCCTGAGACCGAGAGGAAGAATTTCTCATGGATGTTTCCTTTATTCATGAATTTAAAAAATACAATATTAAAAGCATTTATCGATAACTCAAGGAACGAGTACGGTGCGATTTTCCCACGCTTCGCTTCTTTCCGGCTGTGAATTCCGGCTCTAACGTTTTTTTCCCGTTTCCTTTCGCGTTCCCTCCTTTGTATGCTGAGCCGCCTCGCGTTTGTTCAGCTGACTGCTGTCGCGGTACGATGTACGCTCAACTGGTTCGTGTTTCAAGCGATTTTGAACGATTCAGCTCATGTAAGACTCTCATTTGTGCCCTAATCAACGCGCTATCACTTCCAAGGTCATTGATAGCGAGCTTCTTTCTCGTTTTTCTTATCGCCGTTTGCCAATCGCTCGATTCTGTGGTAGAAGGAGGTAGAGAGAACGAATCGCGATAGAGAGACGCTGTTATAACGGCGTATCGCGCTCGCCCTCTCGCTTTTCTCCCCTCTTTTTTCCTTCTCATGTGATCCTTTCTCATTTCTCTCTTTCTATCGCCTCAATCAGGATCAGTTTGGAGCTCGATCGAGCTGGTAGGTGAGAGACTCCGTTTGTAGTTCGATGGCAAGTGGTCTTAACTCCCTTGGGCTCTCTGATCTAAGGTTTCTCGCCTTCTTTCATGGCATCTGTGACTTCTCCATGCAGTTCGACTCGCGTGCAGGGACAGCTCTTGTTTTGACTTTGCTTCCTTCGTTTGTGCGCTCCTTTAGAGGTGAAAGCACGTGATCAGCGCTCCCCTTTTCGATATGCCAATCAAAAATTCCTATACATACATCAAGTTTTCTATCAATTCTTCTATTTCTCTGTTTTCGCATCCATCCCTGCCTCATTCCTTATTCATTCGCGTTGATCAAGCTGCCCAGTGATCCAAACACCAGGAAAGCTGTTGCTAGGGATGCCATTCACACTCAGACTTGCGCACAATCCATTGCTTCTTTCTGAGAGATGAGAGCCTTTGTGAGAGGGAAGTCTTTCGTGCCACTCTGCCCCCTCCTAGAGTTGTGAAAGCATTTTCATCATTCCGAAGTTGTGCAAGTCTTTCCTCATCTGGCTTTCTCGGTGGTACTAAAGGCGAGATTTCATGGGCTTCACACGGTTGTTCGATCGGATTATGCGTTTCTGTTACACTTGTTTTCATGCGTGCACTTATCCGGATTTGTCGGTGGCAATTGCATTTTCGATCCGCAACACCGCTAATGAGATGCGCATCTATCGCGACCTCGACTTTTCGCGTAGAATAGAGCTCATTTTACCTTGATCAGTCCTTGTATTGCTCGTTTGTTCGTGAATTCACAAAAATGTTGCTTCATTTCGCACGTTTTCTTTGTGAACGACCGGTGAACTTGAAGGAAGGGTAAGAACTTCTTCATTGCGTCTTCTAGTCCCGCCTAATTTCTCGTATTCCTCTAATGAGCTTTCCCCCTATGTTTTTCCTCTCACATCGCGATTTTCCTCACTGATTCGATTTTTCCGTGATCTACCTGGCGCGTGTGATCAATTTCCTGCTAATCATTGCCAACTTCAGCCATGAGTCGCCGCCAGCCTCAACATTACCAATGCTTCGAGGGCCTCGCGCCAATCTCTGACGTCAAGAAAGTACGGTATTGATTGATTAACTTAGTTAATTAGCATAATTGCTTTAGTAATTAGCTTCAATGCCTAATTAATCAACTAATTAGCCCAATTGCAGTGTATACGGCACGGCCACCCGGTGCTGATCCTGATGCGCGGACCGCCCGGCTGCGGCAAGACCCATCTCGCGGAGTGAGTTCTTGACCTACCATACTTGAAGGGGATTACGGTAGCCATCAGGGATCGAATTTCCCTTCCCGATTGTTTCATGGCCAACATTGTGATAGTAGATTTCTCGAGAGGCAGAGACGAATCCATGTGATGGTTCGCCAAGAGTGTTAACCGATGCGTGTGGCACGAGTGAACCATGGAATGGAACTGATTTTTTTCTCACTTTAATAAAGTCAATCCTCGATTCGCTCACAGGGAACTGGTCGCGCACCGTACGGTCGACGCAGAGGACACGCGTGCTCCGGCGATACTCTCCACTGATCGGTCAGTTACGGTAACTGATCTATAACTGGTGATTACGGTAGGTCAGCCTTAGCAAAGTTTCGGTAGAGCGATCGATGACTGAGTAAGGCATCAGGATACTGTGGGTTACGGTGCAGCAATCGATTATCGATCGCAGATTCTTCCTCACGCCCGCTGGCCGGTACGCGTTCGACCACTCGCGCCTGGACGAGTTCCACAAGAAGAACCAAGCCGAAGGTACGGTAGGATACGGTAGTGGTGGGAGTACTGTAGGGAAGGATTACGGTAGGTTGTGATCGTCATCGATGCAGTGTGCTTGAAGGGCTAAAGCCAGTACACAATGTAGCAATCGGACTTGGTACCGTATCCCTCACTTACCGTAATCCTCCCATTTCCAGCCAAGGCCGCGATGGAGAGCAACCGGTCGCCAGTGATCATAGACAACACTAATATGCAGCTGGCCCACATGAAGCAGTACATCAGTTGTGTGAGTGTTTGATCTTTGATCTTTGATCAGTGGTAGTTTCGAATTTCGAAATACCCAATGGATGGGCATGTGTGAAGTTGTTACAGCGGAACGTCACGATGAGCGACTTTATCGGCGCTCCAAGCCTTTTGATGTAGGCGTGGGGCGAGGATTCTCCCGGGAGAGAATATGCGTTGAGATTGGAAAAAAACATTGTATAAAGTTTAAAAGTAGTTGGATTTGTTTTTTACGGAAATAAAATGTCACCAGCAATCCCTTCCGGGCTTAGCGTCTTTCGATGTAGCGACGATGCACGAATCCTCCCGAATTGCGGAAAAAAAGCTAACAATTAGAAAATATCTCCGGTCTGAAATTCCATTTTTGTACTTCTACAAGGATGTGATGTCATTATCGAACCCACGCTGATTGCTAGCCTTTCGATGTAGCGATGATGCACAAATCCTACTAGGTTGAAATTTACGAAGTGCTTGAATTGTGAGAATCAATCAATAAATCGATAATCCTCTCAGGCTATCAAGTGCTGCTACGAGATCTACATCATCGAGCCGACGACGCAGTGGCGGAAGGACGCGCGCGAGCTCGCGAGGTACGGTAGGGGAGACGGTAGGGGGATCGAGGAATGATTTTTCTGACGCTCGGAAGGAAAGTAGGAGATCTCGCAGCACGGTAAGGAGGAATGGTTGTGTTGTTTAGAAACTGTATTATCTGCATAGCGACTGTGTGCTGACCTCGGTCCTTTTGGATGCACGGTGAAGCGCAAATGTTCCCGATGTGCAAATCTGCATCTGAAACTGGGAATTTTCTCCACAGGTGGCCTTTGTTCAGGATAATTGAGGAATCGGTATGGTAACAATCGATGTTCTGCTAATTAATTATCATTAATTAGATAATTAATTAAAAGATTATTAATTATCTCAGGAGGAACGTGCACTTTGTTTGATGAGCTGTATCTTGACTACTGTATCTTGATTATCGATTGATTTCCCGTCAGGAGGAACAAGCACTTCGTGTCGGAGCCTGACATCGAGCGGATGCTCGCCGCGTACGAGCCGATCCCCCGATTCGCCGACCTGCTCAAGCCCGTCGGGTTTGTGTGAGTTTTTCCTCTCATATATCCATTTTTGCGCCTCGCTTTTTATATTTTGCGTATCTTTTGGGTTGTTAAAAAAGAAAGAGGCAATGTCATTGCGCGCACCCATTTTGAACGGGCGAAGTAGAAGGGGTGAAACCCGAGTTCGGGCGTACGAGCCGATCCCCCGATTCGCCGACCTGCTCAAGCCCGTCGGGTTTGTGTGAGTTAATTAGTGCCTAATTTGCTAATTAATTGCTAATTGGGGACTTTGTGAGTTTTGATTTGTGCTCACCTTCTACGTTCACCTGTGTGACAATGCTAGAATTAGTTAATCATTTTCGTAGTATTTTTTCATGGTTTTGGATTCAAAATGTTCCAATGTTGTATTGTATGAGACCATTTCGCTTGAGGAAAGTAGGAGAGTTGAAACCGTTGTTGAACTTGTCAAACAAGACATTTGGGAGGTATTTTTTGAATTTATTTCGCTTGTGAGTTGTAAGAGGGATGAAACTGCTCTAATCCACGATGTGAAATCAACACCATTGCAGGATCAACCGGGTCGAGCTCTCAGATGACGAAGAGGAGCTGCAGCAGGTGCAGCAGCCGATGCGGCCGTTGGGTGAGTGATTCTTGATCTTTGATCTGTGATCTCTAGCATACAATCAACGTTTGCCTGTAGAAAATGTATCCTGTTTGGTGTTGGACCTTTCGTACGTTCCCTTGACGAGCGACTAGGTGCAGTAGGAAGGGAAGCCTTCTGATAGGGTACAGAGTTATAATTGATCTTTGATCTCTCTCTCTTGCAGCCCTGAACGTGGTCCCATCGCTCGCGCCCGCCAACAGCAGCAGCCCGTCCCCGAGTGCGACCGTGAGCCATTTTGATGTTTGGAGCATTGCTCTCTCTATTTTGCATGCTCTCTCGCTTTACCGAACTGCTGGCACTTACAATTAGAGAGCGTGGAGAGTGTGAATGTAGATTTTGAGTTTCACAAGATCAACATCTGACGGTGTTTGTAGAATGCCTTGATTTTTTTGCTAGCCTTTTTTTGAAAAAAAAAATTGATTCCGCGCAAGCATTTGTCTGTGCTTCATTTGTTCTAGATCTTGGTATGTTTTTCCAATGACTGTTGTCTACGGTGAATTTAATCGAAAGTATCTGCAGACCACCCCCGCCACCTCCCTCCTCCCGCCCGGCCTCTTCTCACCACAGCCCCTGCAGCAGCTGCAGCTGCCGCAGCAAGCAGCCGCTCCCTCGCCCATCTTCTCAATGTCGCACGAGGTACGGTACTGATTACGGTAGAGGTGAATTACGGTAGTGGTGGGGTACGGTAGGAATGGGATGTGGCAGTTGGAGGAACCAGAAGAATGCGTGCTACAGAAGGAGGTTATGAGCATTGGGGAGAGAGTTGTATTGATTGTTCCGATCTTGCCATCCTGGAAAAAACCTCAACTTTGTTTCTGCTCTAGTGGTTCTCTCCTCAAATCTCCAATCCTTCTTGCAGCTACTAGTCTCGGTGCACCAACGCGACGTCGCGTGCCAAGCGACGCCCGCTATCGGCCTCTGGCTGGAGATGGACAGGGAGGAACCGGGTGAGTACGGTAGGCAGGGGGGATACGGTAGAGTACGGTATCGATCGAGATACGTAAATGGTTAGGGCAGGCTACGCAAGAGATTAGTTTTATTGCCTAATCAGAACGGAGGAGCATTGTCTCCCAGAAAAATGCTTCGATATAATGGCTAGGTGAAGCAAGCTATCTCCAGGTCGAATGTTTTTGAATCATGAGCAAACGGCTCGATAATTTTGATCCAGTTTGTTGCAGCCGAAGTGAGCGCGCTGTGCTGCACGGTGGGCAGCGAGCCGCGCGTGTCGCAGCGGCGACGCGGCGCGACGACCGCCGACGCGGAGACGGACGCGGCGCGGCCGGCGCCCACGCCCGCGGCCACGTTCGCCGCCGCCTTCCCCGACGTTCCGTCCGAGGATGTCGAGCAGTAAGTTGGAATAATAACAATATTATTATTATTATTAAAATTAGTTTAATAAAATAGTGTGGGTAATGAGAGCGAGTAGGGATGAAATGGGTGTGATTTTAAAGCGGCATAGAGGACACGATTGTAAGAAGAGAACGCAGCAGCTATTGAGCGAGTGGTGCGGCGAGGAAGCCCCGGGCGAGTTTACGTCGATTGGTTGTGTTATTTTTTGTATTGAGTGGCCCAACTATATTGATAGAACTGCGGCATGCAAACTTTGAGAAAGCAGTGCATCTCGATTTTAATTAGCGCGATCGTTGTCGGAAGCACGCTTATGGCGAGGCTGGTTGTCGAAGTATTTTCTAGTCATTAGAATGGAATTCCACGCTCTGGTACCAGCAGAGTTCTAGCCGCACATGTAGCTCATAGTGCACCGTTGTCGCGCTTGTGCAATACTCCGTCTTCGTTCTGTCACAAAATTTATGAATCAATTAGGTGTACACACCTCGTAGTGTTTTGTTACTTAATTAGCAATTAATTAATTAATTAATTACCACTAATCACCGTCAGATGGGCGCCCGCCCTGCCCGTCGGCAGCTACGCCGACATGCTGCTCACGATGGGCTACTCGATGGACCTGGCGGCGCCCATCCCATGGCACGCCGAGGTACGGTAGGGCGGGATACGGTAGATCGATTGGAGACTGACTGTGTGTAGTACCATCACAGGCTGAGGTACGGTTGGAGAGGTTAGATCGATTGGAGAAGGAAAATAGCGAGCAATGGTCTGATTCTTTCGCTTCCCCAGGCAAACTTGCGTTCTCATTGAAGTAGGCATTTTGTGCTTCAGTTTGTGGCTAAGAAAGTAGATATTGAGCAGAATACAATGAGAGATGAACAAACTGTGAGATGAACAAAAATCGAATCTGGCAAAGATATTGCTACCGTAACTTCTCAATCTTCACTGTCAGGATCCCGATCGCATCAGTCGCACGCGGCGCGGGCGGCACAAGGAGATCGTGCAAGCCGGGTTCAAGGTGAGTGAGCGAGGCGCGCTTGTGGTGTGATGTATTGCATACATTGCTTGCGTGGTTAGAGTGTTCTCAAAGATGGACTAATAACCTTCGAGGTCATCATGTTGCGGAGCCCCGAAAGGAAGAAAATAATATTTTGCGGACTTCCGAAGTAGCATACTTGAAAAAAACTTGCGCACTTCCTGAGTCGGTACTTCCTGATTTAGCGGGGCCCCTGTCATCTAGCGGAAATTAGCTCACCATTGGGTGTTATGAATACAATATGCTGCTGACGCGTTTCAGGTGTCTACTATCACCCATTCCAGGAGACGCCCATCGTGCTGCCGCCGACGCCGAAGTCGACCCCCAAGAAACCGCAGACGTCGGTGCGGACGCAGAAGCAGCTGCGCAGCGGGCGGGGAGAGGGATGCGGAGGTGAGGGAGGGGGAAGATTGACGCGGTTCTGGTGTGTGCTGTAGACGCGCCGGATTAGGGAGAATGAAGTTTTATTGAGACTAATTGTAAGGTGCATCTCGTGTGCATTGATCAAACCATTGTGACTCGGACATAAAGTATGAGTGCGGCTGAAAAGCGTCAGGAGTAGCTTTATTTCTCCGAAATTTGTTTTGGCCGTTCATGAACCAGATAGTATTGGAGGTCTTCGGCAAGCGTCTGACTTTGAGATGTTTGTGCGGCTAGAGTCCGCCAGGGCCGTGAATTTGCCGCTGGAGTCTTGTTGTTTGATTTTTTTCACCTACCGGGCTACGAATTACCAAACCAAACGGTTCCCATCACCTCTTGAGGTGGAAGTGCGGCACGAACCCGCCAGTCATTTGATTTTCTAAATTAAATGGCATAATTCATTAATTGAACTAATTATGCTAATTGGCAGTGACGACAGAAGACCGTCCAACCTCCTCCGCATCCCTCTCCCACGGTCTCGCAGGATATGAGGAGAGGGTGAGAAATTCATGCTGTGGTGTGCTCTGTAGAAATCGTCGCCTGTCGAAATTTCAATGCGAATATCGATAGATGGGAAAATTCTAAAAAAAAAAGATATTGAAGACCCGGTGGATTTTTGCCGAAGTAAAATATGAAATAGGCTGACAATCCCTCTATTCAATCCGGTGCACTTATCTAACCATCTAGCGAAAATATCAAGCCTGTTTGTGCTAGAGCACCCGTTATTTTGTTCATCCGCATCCCTCTCCCACGGTCTCGCAGGATACGAGGAGAAGGTGAGAGAGGGAATGAGGGGGAGATCGATAATTGATGTGTACGGTAGTGAAGTGGGAGTACTGTAGTTACGATCGATCATTGTTTTACCAGTTAGGAGGGCCTGTTGATGGATGAGCACCTGGTGGTTTCCTGCCTGTGGGATAGATGAAAATATGCTGTCAAGCTCAATATTCAATACTTCCTTGCAAGCTGATCTAGTAAAAATGTAAAATATCAAGCCTGTTTGTACTAGAGCATCCCACTGCTCTCTGCCAGAGGGTAGTTATGATCGCATGTGATGCCTGAAAGGGTACCGACATGAAGTCGGATGCTTCCGATCTCTAGCCCCGACCACTTACGACATCCCTTCCGTTCTCTCCATCCTGTTTAACACTCAATACCTGCTTTGTCCTGCCGAGATGGCTGTTTCGCCTAGCTTTTACATTGGTGGAAAAAAGGTATCAGTCGAAAGTTATCGATAAAATCTGGGCTACCCTGGGTAGGGACCACCACGTGATATGCAAATGATGAATTCATGCCCCATGAACTATCTCAATTTGTTGATCTGATATATAGAAACATTTTTTGTTCGCGGAAGACCAACCGAAATCCAATGGTTCTCGAGATATTTGCATTTTACAAAAAATCAGTTCTTGATAACGAGAGACTACAAACTACAAAAGCCCTATAAAATTTGTT
>LS502005.1:118806-142937 GCA_900490845.1 Pristionchus japonicus | reverse complement strand
ATTACGGTAGTAGGCCTATCAAGAACTGATTTTATTTGAAGTTGGCCGCACAGTTCCAACAATTGCGCTCGAAGGTATTTTTTATTTTCTTTTATATTAAAACGCAAGACACATTAGTAGATGCTCTATTAATTAAACAAATAAAAAGGGTACAATGCGACTTGCAAATTGGGGTGCCATATTTATTTAAGTGAAAATTGTTTGTCTTTCAAATGATAGGGAATCGATCGACATGAAACTTGGTGTGCATGATCGCAAAAATAGTGCGCGTTATTTGCGCTATCACTCGTTTCGATTGGTTACGAAATGGCAAAGTCGGCTGGGTTATGTTTCACTGAAACATACTTCACCATTCGGCGGAGAGTGAACCAGAACACTAAATCAGCTAGTGCTGAACAACACTCGAGGAGTACCACCAGCTGACACATTTTGAAGGAATTCGATTTTTTCCAAAATGCCAAGGGTCAACACAAATATGTTCACTGACTCAGAAACTCTCTCATACATGGTTGCGCAGGGGTCGCCAGGCGACCCCTGCGCACGCCGCCAGTGCTGGACACGTATGATTATGGATATTCGCCGGATACCGTAACTCTTATCGATTATCGATCGATTGCAGACCACGAGGACTTCCCGTCGATCGACCTGTGCGGGCTGCAGGACGACGAGGTGGCGATGCAGCAGCAGGTATACGGTAGAGGGATGTTGTTACGGTAGCATACGGTATATATATATATATATATTTATGCGAATTCACAAGGAGAAACGCGTTACAATAGGAAATATTATTAAGTTCAATGAAACGTCGTACAATATCATGTAATGGGTGGATGTGGGGTCACTCAGGGAAACTGGTCAATATTCCGGATTTTACTACTAGCCTTGCCGCTCTGGGGAAGAAACTGTGGTGTCTGTAGTTCGAGGGGGAGACACTGTTTGTGAAGTTGATGCCGTTTCTAGTGAAGTAGTAACAAAAGTGGTGTGGTTTTCGTTTCGAGATTTTGTATCTGCCTCTCAGGAGCTTGGTGGCTGTCTTCAGGTCTATTTCCTCTCGGCGTTTTTCTAAGGAAGTAATACCTAGTTTGGTGTTTCTAGCTGTGGCTCTAGGCATGGTTTGCCACGTTACTTTGTAGCATCGCATGAACAACCTTCGGGTGAAATAATTCTGGACTTTTTCAAGAATTTTCTTGTCGCGTGGAAGGTATGGATTGAATACCATACTTGCGCTTTCTAGAATGGGTCTAATGTAAATAGTGAAAGCTTTTAGGAGTATTTCAATGTTGTGAGTCCTGAGCGCCCTAAGTATAGTGTGACAGGCAGCTTTGCCGTAGCCGATCTTTATCGATTAGATCGAGTAGGGATACAGTAGGATGGGGTACGGTAGCAGTGCTGTATCGATTAGGCCTCTCTCGCCGGTTGGTTGGAGATGGGAGCGGTGAATTGTACCAGGTAATGGGATCTAGTTAGATTTTTTAAATACTCGATTCACGATGATTAAGTGAAGCGGACGAGTTCAGGCGAGTTCTTGAGTGAGCAGCGTAACTCGAAAGTGATTGGTAGCCTAGTATGAGAAACGTCAATGCGATCTTGCCCTGCTAATGAGGCTACAGTAGTCAGCACTCGTAGGATCCTATTGATTGAACATATGTATTTTAATTAATTAATTAACTAATTAATGAAATTCGCAGCTCCGGAACGACGAGGAGATCGCGCGGCAGTTGCATGTGGAGGAGACGATGAAGCATCGATCGCGATCGGTTAGTTGAGTGGGGTGTTGGGACTTATGGAAGGGCTGCGTGCTAGGAGCGCCGGGTTTAGAAACCGAGTAGTTCTCAACGGGAAAAGGAGTACGTTTCTTGTATTATATTCCCTTTTTTGTTTTGATATTGAAAGACATGGAGCCGTGAGTGAGCATGAGCATGAAAATTGATAACTGACATGAGCACAACTGCGCGCACTAATACTTCACGGAACTTTCATAATCGGCTCTTTGGTTTCTGCGGCGATGATTAGAGGACTTTCGAGTTTGCAGAATGAAAAATTCAAAAATTTGATTTGGTTTCTGCTGAAATCGTTTTGCGTGTTCGCCCTCGTCTGTTCGGGCTTCGCACGCTGCCTATATCTGATAGCAGACCTGGTATTTAATAACTCAGAGACTGCTGTACGAGACCACAAACTATTCGTAATTCCTCCTATCAGCGCAACGGTGAATCAGAAGTGAATCGATAACGGAATAGTTACAGTATCCGCTTGCAGAACAGCCCGACCGACTCGTTCTCGCCGGACCAGATCCGCAGCGTGCGCATGCTGCGCGCCAAGTACCCGGC
The DNA here is from genome assembly GCA_900490845.1 of Pristionchus japonicus. Classification (NCBI taxonomy): domain Eukaryota; kingdom Metazoa; phylum Nematoda; class Chromadorea; order Rhabditida; family Neodiplogasteridae; genus Pristionchus; species Pristionchus japonicus. The sequence goes on along the minus strand of LS502005.1, from coordinate 140,610 downwards.
CGCCGACCCCGCCTCCGTCGCCGACATCTTCTCCGCTACTGGGTGAGTAGGGGGGGGGGGGGGAGAGTGCGTGCTAGAAACGCCGAGTTGAGGTAACTGTTAGTACTTTGGGGGAAGGGTGCGTGCTAGAGACGTCGGGTTTGAGGCAGCGGGACGAGGTGCCGACATCTCCGCTACTGGGTGAGTGATAGAAGCGCCGGTTTGAGGTCGCTGGGTACGGTAGGAGCTGTAACACGGTTGGGTACGGTAGAAGAAATATAGGTTGATAAAAAAATCGATATTCGCAGATTCAACACGACCGACACGTTGAGTCTGCTCGCGCTGCAGTTCGGAGAGTCCGCGCCCGGTAAGGGGGGGAATCAATCGATAATCAGGGAGATCAATATTTGGGGAGGTTACGGTACCTTTGGAGAATCAATCGATAATCAAATAGGGTTACGGTTCTTGGGGGAATGAATCGATAATTGGGAGGCTATGATGAATAATTGGGAGACAGTAGTTCCACTGATGCTTGCCTACAATCAGATGAAGCGATCGAAAAAATACTGTAATTGTCGTTGCAGGACCCGCGCACACACTGCCTCCGTCCGTCCTCGCTCCGCCCCATTCGGTAGGCGGTTGATTATTGATTGATTGTTCGTGATGCAGGTGTTTGATGAGCCCAGGTCATCTTGTGTTGCACGGGGTGCATAGAAGATAATGCGAAGAGTTCACAGGCAATAGCGTCTCTATCGTTTCGTAAATATCGCTAATTGATTGTGAATCTTTTGGAACTGGCGTTTCGCGCTTGTGTAAAATACGGGAAAGAATGTTTGTTTGCAATAATTCCGAGCCTTATCCTAACTGTGTCAGGCGTCGTCGTCTCGCTCCTCGTCGTCGACGAACTTCGCCGCCGCCGCGAACGCGTCGGCAGTGGTGAGTCGGGACGGTATGAAGGGGAGGAGTGCACTCTAGGAGCGCCGGGTTTGCAAGCGTTGGCTGTTCAATCGGGTTGCCTTTGAGCAGAAGTTGCCCGCTGATTATTAATTATGCGTCTCTGCAGCACGCCCGCGCGCTGCCCACCCACCTGGCCAACGGCCGCATCACCGATGTGGCGAAGATGGCGGCGGCCAATGGAGCGAGCAAGGTGAGGAGAAAGGGGGGGGGGGAAGTTGACTAAAAACGAAACTGGAAACAAACTGAAAACTCTCCTGCACAATACGCTTCACGCTCCGATAATTGCCCGTGGGGCAAGGGAAGGAGCGAGGGGGCAGCTGAGGAATGAGGATAAGGTTGAGTGGGAAGTGAAGGAGTGTTGTGCAGATGTGATCTTGTGATGTTGAAGTGAGCAGGGATGATTGGTGGTTCAGAAAGCGTTCAAGGTGTTTGAGAATCCCCAAATAATGATTTGCGTGGTGCTTGCATTGGGAAAAAACAGTCTATGAGCTGCCAATCGGTTGAAGGGAAGCTGGTTGCACTATTTGGTTTGCGATCAATCGATCGATAAACACAGATTACGGTACCTACGGTACTTCGTGAACAATCGATCGATAAGGTTACGGTATTTGCAGACGCAGGATGAGGTCCGGCAGGACTTCATCGAGCTGCACGAGAAGAGGGCGGAGAAGCAGCGGCTGTGAGTTGATTAATTGATGTTAATTAGTTAATTAGTTGTAGTTTTAATTAGTTGAAATTTTAATCAGTTAATTAGCACAAAGACCTGTGCAAAAAGTTTCCGATTGATTTCATTGTTAAGCACGGCGATTCGATGAGATATCAATTTCCCCTTTCCTCTTCGTGCTATAGGAGATCTGTGAAACATGGACGCACAGAATGGAACAACACTTTTTTTTTAAAAACATTTTTTTAAACACTATTTTTCTCGCGCCTTTTCACCTCTACTCGGGTAGAGTGACTGCACTAGTTCGGATGAGAACCATTTAGAAATACCGTCTCTGACATATTACTTGTAGAATATTGTAATCAATCGATATCTATTGCCATGCCTACCGTAAGAATAGTAGCTTAGTTCTCTTCCGACGCTGTGCCAGAGTGACAACCTCCTTGCTCAGGCTCGACGAGGCGCTCAAGAAGGCGCAGTCCGTCAAGGACCACCACACGAGAGGATACTACGGGCAGGAGGTACGGTAATCGACCGATAGTTGCCGTATACTTCAGTCCTTAGGTGTAGGATGGGGTACGGTAATCGTTATCGATCGGTTGCAGATCCGCCGCGCGAAGGAGGCGCGCATCCAGGTGGAGCAGGAGATCGCCGAGCTGGCCCAGTGGTGAGTTGATCTTTTATCTTTGCTTGGTCTAGTTTGTAGCCTGATCACACGACGCAGAGTCGATTCTTTGGTGTATTCATTGAACCAAACACAATTTTCTGCGATTCATAGAATCCAAAAATAGGGTGATTACGGCTGCAGGGTTTCTAGATGTTGAGATGATTGTCTGCGTTCTTTGATTAACCCTTCTCGTCTTTGGCAAAATAGAACATCTACCTCAAGGCAGAGAGCATTGTAGTCTTTGATCTTTGATCTCTCCTCCTCTCCCCTCAGGTGGAACGAGAACCTGAACTTATAGCTCACTGCTTTCGCAGTGTCCTGTAGCGTGATCTCTTAGTGGATGAGAACAGTATTTGTTATCTAATCTCTGATTGTTGATCTTTGATCTCTGATCTCCCCTCTCCCCTCAGGTGGAACGACAATCTGAACGAGGACGTGATCGACCTGCACTGGATGCTGGCCGACCAGGCGATGCAGATGCTGCGAGAGAGGATCGAGCAGAGAAAACGTGAGTACGGTAGATGGGGATACGGTAGGATTACGGTAGCAGTTGGTACGGTAGGATACGATATGGTACGGTAGGGTTACGGTAGACGAGATTCTTAGGGGGAATCGAGCAGAGGAAACGTGAGTACTGTAAATGGGGATACGGTAGAGGTGGTGATATACGGTAGTAACGAAAGAGTACGGTAGGGTTACGGTATCACGGGTACGGTAGACATAGGTAGAGTATGCGATGCAGATGCTGCGCGAGAGGATCGAGCAGAGGAAACGTGAGTCATACGGTAGCCAGGATTGCGGTAGCTGGTAGTACGGTAGGATGCGATAGAGTACGGTAGGGTATCACGGGTACGGTAGACATAGTGGAGAGCAGAGGGGTACCTAGGTGAGTTGAGGCACTGGTAGAGTAGGCCATGCAGATGCTGCGAGAGAGGATCGAGCAGAGGAAACGTGAGTGATACGGTGGGGTTACGGTAGTTGGGAGGGTACGGTAGGGGCGGAGGTACGATAGGGATACGATAGGACGAGATGCTAGGGAGAACGATCAGAGGAAACGTGAGTGATACGGTAGTCGGTGAGATTGCGATAATAGTACGGTAGCTGGATTATGGTAGTAGGGATACGATGTGGCTACGCTAGTTGGATCAGAGGGTACGGTAGCTATTCCAAATATTGATTTTCTCCCAATTTGCAGGCGGCCGCGGCACGAAGCGTCTCACTGTGATCACCGGTGAGTGTGGTGTTTCAATTCTAGTAGAAATTGAAAGGGAGGGGTAGATGGGCAATAGATCCAAGTTTTTTCGTCTAGCAATTAATGAGCATGTGCATGTGCATGTTTCACCGTTGATTGGCAACCAAGATGAGTGGGAGATAGGCAGTGTGGTTGCCTTCTTGGTTCCAAAAACAAATGTTGGAAATGTTGGTTAGTGATGACCTCACTTTCGTAGACGCCGATGTCAATCAATCGATAGGGCAGCTCCAGTAACCCATCGGCCACCGTAACCCCTCAGCTACCGTAACCCTCTCCTCCTTGCAGGATCAGGCAACAACTCACTGGGCGGCAAGGCGGAGATCAAGCAGCGCGTCGTGTCCATGTGCAACGCGCAGAATTACAAGTGAGTAATTAATCGATAAGTTGGAGCGGGAAAATGGCGGGAACGTTTAAATCAACCTCGTTTGTGCTCCCGTAAAGTTACCCTATGATTGATTCGACCGTTGGCGCACCGAATTGGTTGAAGCGCAAGGTCTAAATGACGTCATTGCCAGGTTTCACCACAACAACAACGGGTGCATCATCATCAATCTTGCATAGTCGTAGGATACTGTAGATCGATTACCGTATCCCATTGATTTGTTACTGTAGTTCTATCACCATTTGAATGATAACTTGATATAGAAGTCGTTTAGTTTTTCTGTATACGATTATTCTAGAGTTGAGTAGTGACTAGGTTGATAGAGTACAAAGTTAGAAGTCGTTTCATCCCTCGTTTTGCCCTACACTTTTGCTTGTTTTCCTGCTATGCTATCGATCGAATTCCCCCCTTTCCCGTTGACTCGCATGAGTTGTGTAGATATTATACTCGTTAGTGATTGTAGAAGTTTTCCCCGTACTCGTCTCCCCTCATTTCACTTACCTCTTGATACTTGGTGGCTTCTCAGGGTTGATTACGGTAGCTCACCCATTTACCATCTCTGGTACACCCTCCCCCACATAGCATCTATTATTATTGGCGATAAATTGTATTTAGACTAATGAATTAATGCTTTTAACATGTATAAATTAATAAGAATGTATGGAGATAGAAGCAGTGCAGTTGGTGCTTGGTTGCGATGCTGTGGGGAGGGTATATTTATCGACGAGTACGTCGAACGATCGACGTCGCGTTTTGTTTGGAATGGTTGCAGAAGAGACGACGAGAGGGGAGTGATGCCCACGCAGATGATCAAGCCCGTCTGGTTACGGTAAGACCAGGGAATCAATCGATAATCAGGGATACGGTAGATGGACTAATCAATATTTGAGAATGCAGTTGGTGTTGATAATAGGGGATTATGTTTGTGCGTTTTATTCACCAGTGAGACGACGAGGCTAGCGTGCTCGACAAAGTAGTCTGCCTCATCGATCACTGAATACGACTCCTGGAAATAGAAGGATGACCTGGAAACGGTTATCCTTGCTCTTTTGCGCGACGTGAATGAAAAAGAGCGAGCCAGGCGGATGAGTTCCTCTCTCAGGAAATAATCGAAATGTCGATAATGTTTGAATTCAACCATGTCCCGCCTCGATCGTAATCCATTGAGAGCACACAGTCATCGTTCACTACATCCATTCAAACGAAGATGGAACATGCTATTAGTCTGCATGCCTCTGAATACGTCATCTTGAATTGTGGGTCGACTCTATTTCACCCAGCGACTTGAAAGGACACCGTATCTTCGAATTGAAGGTGTAGCGAAATTAACGAGAGTGAAGCAGAGATTTATCGACTTTTCTTACTCGCGTTTCAGCACAATCCAATGAAGTAGCTACACTGAAACATTCCTTTCTTGCCATTCATACTGCCAAATACGGGGAAATGGAGAACTTTGTGCTATTGCTCAACACTGCCCGTACCGGAGTGACGGGCTTTTTTTAATGGAATATTTGGCGCCTGCGTGTTTGCGACTGATAACAGACCATTCAGTCAAACAGACGTGGTCGAATATGGCCGCTCCTTTTGCGCCGGTGAGTATTTTTTCAATAAATTGTTACTCGACGTCTCACAGCACGGCATACGGTGTATTGTTACTAACTTTTTGATAGTTAAAGCTCCCTTGAGCTTATGATCACGCCTGTAAGCTGAGGCGCGGGATTAGTGGAAGATATGATAAAATCGCCAGTGACAAAAGCGCTAATGACTACGCGAATTGAATTCAATTGCAATCGATATCTGTCCTTTGAAACATCATGCGGAAACAAATATTTTGCACATTTGTTTTTTTATTAGCACGGTCAGAGACACTTGCTCCAATTTCACTTATGTATTTCGATATTATCAAATTTCGACCTTTTGAGGTGATGGCAGTGTGAAGCTAGAAGAAGCGCAAAAACTAGCTGATATCGATTTTATCACTGACTCACGCTAGTGATGGTTACTCTCTCTCTCTCATGTTCCCATTGATATCAATAGATGCACGCCTCGACTTCTCATCTCAACGATTTCATAATAGCTTCAGCTCATGCCCCTGTTGATTTGAAAATTAACAACAATGTAAATTGTAGCGAATCCGAACGAATCTTGGACTCTACGTGCTGTTTTTAAATATGACTTTTTAAGGTCAACAATATTGACCCGTATAGTATCGAATACTTACTCGCCGATGGCTTCAACTTTCCTCGTGAGCAATTGAGAAGGGAGCAGAAGGCTATGCTCAAGAGAGGAAGAGTGTAAGTGGTGTTCACTGTGTTTACTTCAAATCAAGAAGATTCTTTGCAGAGGACCCGCTGAAGTGTCTACATATAGATGGGTTCCGAGAGAGGAAATCCCCAAATATAGAAAGAAGTCCGAGATCGAGAGACAGAATATAAATGTAGATGATATGATTAGAAAAAATGGTGGAAAAATGGTGAGTCTTTCATTGCTTGAAATTGCTTCCAAAAGCTTGGAAATGTACTTCAAACTCTTCCTAATTTCAGTATTATGATAATTATACTATTATGTTCGCTGCGTTGCACGAAGAATGGAGATATGGAGATGATACTAGAAAACAAAGAACTATCGAGAAGATGAGACTACTCAATATTTAGTGAGTGCATTTTGTTCTTTCAATTTCTTTTTGCCACTGTAACTATGCAATCACAAAATATTTTTTGCAGTTTTAATTCTTTTTGCGACCCGGAGTATTTCGATGCTCATTATGCTCCTGCAGCTGAAGAAGGGACTGAGGGATTGACGACCAGACTCATGAAAGAACGGATCGCTGATATGAAAAGTAAGTCGAAACATGAACGTTTTGTTTTTTGCATACACTACATACACATGTGAGGTGGTAACCAATTTTGCAAATCATCTCATATTCAATCTCCTTACGAATTCACAACTTTTTCAGGAGGAAGACGTCCGAGACGTGAAATTATTGTAGATACCGGTAAGAATAGGAATCTTTTTTGAACAAGATGAGACATTAATCAATTTCAGGCTCAGGTCGCCACTCCAGACTGCACGACGGTGTCAGATTTTCTAAGATTAAAGAAGAAGTATTTAAATGTGCTAATGATAACAACTTAAAGTAAGTATTATTTTTGTCATCTAAAATTATTATTTTTTGCAGGATTGAAACTAATAATACTGGAGTACACACTCTTCGAGCCCCAAGAAAGTAAAATTGTTTTGGAGGAGCTCCATCGTCTACTTCGTTACATTAGTTACGATGAATACCCCAAAACAGTACTGTTCCCCATATCGTCTATTATCAATACTCCCATTAATTTTGAACTATCGATTAAATTAATTGTTAAATGATACAATATTCAAGTTGTTGAAAACACTTTTAAATAAATATTAAATAAAAGTTGAATATTGAATCATGTCGAACCCATCGAATCCATATTTGAATTCCCGCAATACCGTATAGTTCCACCAAAGTTCAGTTTAATTCAACGTTTATTCCGTTTCTGGAGACAGTATCACACTAAATTCACATATTGGGTTGGCAAGAAAACGGAGGTCTGTTAATGTAATCGAATCGGTTATGCAGCAAAGGTTTGGTAAGGAAAGGCGTGGAATAGGATAAGTGATCAAAATAGATGACCAGTTCGAAGAGAACGGGTGGGAGGAGCATGCATGAGGTGGGAGGAAACATCTAGTATCGTGCGATTCAAATGCTCAGCTTTGATAATACTGTGTTTAGCGCATAATACGGAACATTAACTCTAGCTGAAATTCTACAGGGTGGAATAATACGCGGAACGGTTTATTATTTTGCGATAAGTACCTCTTATGCATGATTGAGTGAAGGAATACAATGTCAGAGGCAAATAGTCGCTGCTCAGTAGAGATAAGGTTAGGATAGTGCATGCATGCATGCAGCATGCGTTTATTCTTCAATATTTCAGTTTCTATTATCTCCAATAAACGCTTTTGCGAATGACTGAAAGGGTTCTTGAACTTTTCTGATTATAGTTAACTCCGAATTGAAAAATCGGATCTCCTCTGATATTTTCCGTACCGTAATTCTTCAAAATGATACATGCCTCGGCTTTATTTTCTAGGATCACTTGTTTATAATGCGTTCCTCTCACTCTAGCTTGAGCCATTAATCTTATCTGCCAAACGTCTCGGGATCTTTCTCATTCGCCCCTCTCTCTTTGTCTGCCCTCTCTCATTTCGCCATTCGCTTTTTGCACTCGCTTCGCCCCTCTCCATTTCCTCGTTCATCCCAAAAACACGATGAAAACTGAAATTTGGAGCATCTTCTGACTTCTCCTCGACTATATTCTGGTAGCAGTCCTTTCGGCTTTCGCATATAGCGATTCAAATAAGTCAATTTTGAAACCTTTCGAAAGGCTGTGTGCTTGAATTGCGACTGATAAGGACTAGGGGCGTTGGCTAGAAACTCATTTGTTGTGTGTCCCTCCTTCACTAAGATGCGTGAAACTCGCAACTGTTTTGCCGAATTCTTACACTTCACGTTGCGCAATAGCCATCTCTTCCTTCTCCTTCACATCTGACCGGCGAGAGAGCATTGCAAAATGAGAGATCAAGAAATTTTCGCCCAACCCTCCTTCTCACTCTTCTTTGTGGTCTCGCCGAGCCGTGTTCTAACGCGTCTGGCAATTGGTCTGTTCTTGCTCGAGCTCCTTACAATGATGCGTTAATGAAGCGCGTAAGGCATAAATTACGAGGAATAACAAGGTGCTGAGGGAAAACAGCTTCTGCACCCATTCATTTCATTGGCTACTGTCCTAAGAGCTTGCATCTACTCTATTCAACCATTGGACTCTGAGAAACATTCAAGCTGGGGACCTTTGCAGGACCTTAACATTTGCAGACAAAGAGCGATAGTAATGACGCAAGAGAGGGTTCAGTGTTGAAAGTGTGAAAGTGAGCTGTGAATTTGTTTGTTGTTCCGACCCTTCTTCGTCCATCTCTACGTCTACCACGGGCACTTTGCCTCTTCATTTCGCACGTTCTCTCGCTCTTTCTAACTAGAAGTGAGACAGTGAGACACAGTCCACGCAACTTCTCGTGACTCTGATCACTGACAGTTGCGAAATTCTCCGGTGACGCTTTGTCTGATTGAAGGGCTGATATGCTCTCGGTGTTTCGATATCATTGTTGCTCAAGGGGAGTTATTGCGCTCCTCCGTCAGAAATGTTTGTTAACGAGCCCTCTTTACTAGATCTTCATTTTTAACACTCTTTCTCTGAGTGGTAATAGGTTATGTGAAATGAAGAGACGACTACCCGTATTTCGTACTCTATTCTTGACGCGTGAGTCTTCCCCTTTCCCACGCGATATTTGTCTTTTACTCCATCTTTGACCGCGTATGAGCTTGTTATTCCTCTTGTGACAACGAATTCATCTCATTTTGTGCCTTTCTCCATCTAGCCTCAGCTACTGTTTGAAGCAGGACGAAGCTATGGCGAAGAAAGTTCACGCGGTAAGTCACCGTTGATCTAGAGTTCTGGATAGTTTGAGAGTGAGTAAGTAGACTGAATACTATTTTTTAGCTGAATTCTCGCACCGCCACTACTCCAGTTAATTCTGCCATTCCGATTTCAACGGTAGCAACTGCGAATAGAGTGAGCTACTTTGCTTGAATTCGCCCATATTTTCCTCATTCAGTTCCATCTCCTGGACAACTCTCCTTCTGCTCCCCAGCCAGTGGCCAAGCGCATGCCGTCGACTGCGCTTCCCACTCAGGTTACAATCTGAAACCTTTTAGACTTTAGTATCAGCGAATTTTTATCATCAATTAGTTTGACCATTGATCAAAACACTGCTATGTTCCTCTTCCAGGCTCAATGCTCTTCTTCACTCTCTTCCAGGCAGCTCCTGCCATGACTCGGAAGACTGATGACGCAAATAAGATAGTGAAGACAGAGAAGATAGAGGAGATGGAGAAGGCGATGAGCGAGTTAAGGATGGATGAGAATGGGAACAATGTGGTGCTTGTTTTGACGGTGATGGGACGTTTAGGAACTCGTGTTTTGGAACCACATGTCAATAAATTTCTCGAGGGTTCATAAAGGCAACGTCCTTACCGTCTCACCATCATCTTGATTAGCTTTCATTAGGGTTGGCCATATGAGGTTCGCGATATCGCAAAGATGGGAGGCTTCAATGCGATATCGCAATGGAAGGAAATAAGGAGGGAGAGGGATGCGATATCGCATTCTTCACAATATGGAAATTTTAAATTCTCTTCATTTCGCGTACTCTCTCGCCTGTCTCTGACCTTCGCTCTCGATGCGATATCGAATCCATCTCCTTCCTCATTGCGATATCGCAATATCGCGATCGCTTTGCCAACCCTAGCTTTCATCATAAATCGCCAATCGTTGTTCATTGTAGGATGACGACTTCTCGGGCTTCATCGACCCCAGTAAGAAGAAGCAGGAGAAACGACAGAGGTCAGCTTTATAATAAGCTTTTATCTCGCCTTTATTTAGCGTTTATTTCGCCTTTATTTCGTCTTTATTTTAAAGCCTTTATTTCATCAAATAGGGAGGCGAAAATGTTGCACACTCCATAAAACGGTGTTTTCCCTACCTAGCATCTACTTTTGTGATATTTTTCTATCATTTTAAAAGCATTCCGTTTTCCTTTGTCGAAACGAAGCTGAAATGTTGCGAACTGTCCGAAACTGCATCATTTACCAGTTTACGCACCGCGAGTAGCATTTCAATTCCAGCATCTCATCCCTCACCGAAGTCTCTACAATCTCCTGGATTCCTCGTGCCAGTCTTCCCGTCTACAGGAAGAAGTCAGACGAAGAGAAGAAGCGGCTGGATCTGGATGGGATGACGATAAGGAATGGCGGGAAAATGGTATGGGTAACACTTTTGAATCCGCGAAGCTCGGAATCAATCGCGGAACTATCATAGGCTGGAGAAGTATCGTAGGATAAGCGTACTGAATTCCGAACCACTGCCATCTATTCTATTTGTCATTGAACTGCTGAATTACAGTTCTTCAACGAGTATGCCGAGACGTTCGTGAAACTGCACAATGAATGGAGAAGAAATGGAAGACAAGACAAGATGAGAAAGCTGAATGTTTAGTGAGTCTGATCTTTGATCTCTGATCTATAAATCGTGCAAATTCCAGTTATAACTCCTTCCTCGATCCGGAAGTGCTCGATCTGCATTTCTTGCCCTTCGAGCATTATCTTGCACAGCAACCGGAAGGATTGGCGATGACTATTTTTAAGGAAAGGATCAGGCAAATTTTCCTCCCCGGCAGTTTGAGGCCGAAGAGGGAGTTGCTAGTTGTTACTGGTGAGTTCATTAAGCATTGAAAAAGTGGAGTATCTAGTCGATGTAGAAATGTAGAGGAGCTATCCTAACTTGCTCCAGATTCAGTCGAACTATCATTGCAGGTGCTGGTAATCGTAACAAGAAACGACTCGCGAAGATTAGAGCTGAAGTTGTAGCCTTTGCCGAGGCGCACAAATATCAGTGAGTTTCACGACTTATTTTTTCTTCGGAAAACCCTCACTTTTAAGTAACTAAAAATCGGATCCATTTCAGGTACGAACGTTGCTACAATTTGGGACTGATTACGATTATTTTTCCACGTAATTGAACGTTGTTTTTCTCCATGACAATAAACATTTTTGATTACTTCTTGCTTTTCTGCTCACATCTCAAAATGCGTTTGAACTCTCGACTCTGCCTCCCGTCTCAATAATATCCAGGGAGTCCGGAGGCTTTCTCGTTCGCTCCTCTCGTCGTCTGCACTCTCTCCACTCCGCCTGCTCTCTCGCTCTGTCTGAGGCTCAAGAGCGAGATTGAGAAACTGCTTCTCACCACGTGATAGTGCCGCTGCACTCGCTTGCTTCTATCTCTCGTTCTTTTCTCTATCACAACACTTCGAAACTGGCTTTTAACACAGCCAGGTTGTGTTTCAGCTTCCCCTTTCTTGCGATTTGAGGTCTAAGTGCGCTTGTATTGAGATAGTTCGTAAGAAATCGCATTTTATTTGTTTCATTCTCAAAACAGCAAAAGGGACTGGCAGGTTGACTCTCGAGAAATGTTTCCCATTTCGCTGCATGTTTCTGCGACACCATCTTCATTGGTAGTCGTTGCATTGCTTATCCTCATTATGAAACCAGGAGATTTCTGAAAATGCAACATTTCAGCATCAGAAATCGATTTCAAGCAGGGAGACAATGAGCAACGATCAGAATAGGGTTAGTTGGGAGAAGAAAATGCATGGTTCCCACGATTTCCGTTTTCCGGCAATGTTTATCACATCTGAGTTTATCTTGCAAGGTTTGAGCTGAAATCTCCTTCGTTAACGTTATTTCGCCTTGACTATGATAAGAAAGGGAAGGGACAAGTGTCGAAAAATCAGCATGTTGATGATTCATTCCTGTCAGGTGCTCCCAATTGGAGTCACAATTAGTCCACCTCCCTTCTGAGTGTTGAAGTGGTTTGGAGAAATCAGTCAAGTGCTGCTAGTTTCACTACTGGTATCCGTTCACCGGACCTTGATTGGAGTCTCTGATGATAAAGGTTGAACAATAGCTCACTTCAGACCAGCAATGATGCAACCGATGCAATGGTGCATAGACTGCAACGGATGTACCCCGGCATCTACCATACGCAGATCTACTTCTTCCTGGAGGCTATGAAGTGAGATGAGGAGAAATTATCGCTGTTAGTCAATAGCAGACACAGGGAATTCATCAGTAACATCTCGGGGTCACGATATGAATCGTATTCTTAAGAGAAACATCGCTCTCTGTTTCAGTTTCGATGAGCAAGCCACTCTTGCCGCACTCGTGCAACAATACGGGCAACCGGCGCCAGGTGAGCTGTTACGCATGCAACTGAAGGATTCTTTCTCTATTTTGCATGATCAAAGCTAGAAGATGGTTCATCGAAAAAGCTATTGCATACTCACTTCGGGAAAATAAATATTGCCACAGGGACTACGGTATCTTCGACAAGTAGCTCTAGTTACTCGACATCCCAACAACAACTCGGAACGAAACAATTGCCAGCAAAGGTATCACCGACTATTCAACAACGTGATAATTGATGTCTTCCAGTATTCCACCGTGGTATCAGCCGCTCCTAAGCTTCTGCCTGACAGCAAGAAAGTGCCACCAGGCCCACTCCCCACCCACCTCCCTGGCGGAATGATTACGAGTCTGACTGATATGGCACGAGCGAATGGGTGTGATAAGGTGATTTTCTGACGTTTTTCAGCCCGCGAAAGAGCTTCATTTGTCACATTTCAGACACAGCCACAAGTCTACGGCGAGTTCATTGAACTGTACAAGAAGTGGAAGTTTAGGTAAGTTTACCGTAATCAGACTCAGGAATCTGAGAATTGAAGCTCGCTTCAGATTGGACGCTGAAATTCACAAATCGTCGAGCGTATCTTCGAGAATGCGTATACACTACGTCAATGAGGTAATAGTGGTGAATGGGTACCGTAATCAACGGGTTGTAATCGACATGTAGTAGGAGGGTTCGAATGGCCTGATGTACAGTAATTGAGTGGAACATGTAGTGTAGGAAGAAAGTTATACAGTAATCCTAACATTGTAGATCTCTCGTGCCAAGAGCGCCCGAACCGCAGTCGAGACTGAAATCTTCGAGAAATCGCTGTGGTATCTTTACTTTTTACAAGTATTCGAGAAAAACGTAGAAGAGCATATCATGGCTACTTAGCCAGTTTAACCTCACTACATTAAAATGGAAAGACTTGGTAAACTCTCATGGATTACCAGCATTCCGATCTTTGTTCTTGATATTTGGTCTTTGATCTCACTCCAGGTGGAATGACTACCTCAACACCGACGTTATCGACCTACACGGATTACTCGTCGAACAGGCCAAGAGGATGCTCGGACAGAGGATAAAAATTATAAAATGTGAGGTTACGGTAGCTCACTACAGTATGCAGTACCATCTATTACTGTAATTTTACAAGTGTTATTGATTTTACTTCAGTGGGTCATCGTCCGCCGAAGCTGGCTGTGATTACGGGTGAGTTCATAGTGAATCATTTCCATGATTGTTCTCCCCACTCATTAGGGTCATTAGGCCACACCTGAACGTTGCCGGGTTCGTATGCTATGAGATTGCAGGAGTGGGCAATAACTCGGCGGGCGGGATTCCAGCAATCAAGAAAGATTTACTGAAGATGTTGAGAGGGCAGGGGTACAAGTGAGTTTTCGCAATGTCAAAGTAGATGCGATTCTAAAGAAATAGAGTTGGCTAAACGAATACGGAAAATAACGGAATAACGGCGCCGTTATTCCGTTTTTTTCCGTAAACCTCCCTCTCTGATTACGGCGTCGTAATGAAACCTCCCCTCCATTTCGGCGCCGTGATTCCGTTGAGCCAACCCTATAAAGAAACTGTTCACTTGACAATTTCAGGCATAGTTTGAACAATGAGGGCTGCATTCTCATCGATTTTTCCACACAATCCAACCGTGGTTCGACTTTTAAAGCAGTGCGTAAATAGTATTGGTGTTAGTTTTCATAGAAACTGTAGTTAGCTAAACGGTGTTCATCTCCCGCCTCTGACTATCGAATTAAGTTCTGTGAGCGTACAGGATTTTATTCTTTAGTGTTTTTATTCTCGAACAGAATACAAAACACAAAATTGAAATAAAACGCCATTTTATAACGTACCTAGTTCCATTCATTACTTCGCTGTGTCATGCCTTTTGATCCACATTTCCTATTGTATTGTGATGCACTGATCTCATATAAATACATACACACAACCTTTACTTGATCAGCCGAGCTCATAATAACCATGGAATAAGATGGGAGTTGATTACATTGCGAACAGCCAGAGAAAACGAGAGATAAAGAAATACAAAATGAATAAATTCTTTTTATATTTCTTGGGGAATAAATTAACCTATCCTTGTCATCGGTTATCATGTAATGAATTACGTCTTCTTTTTACGGAAATAGTAGAACCTTCATCTGAAAGATATATTTGAAATATTCGTCTTTTATGCTCTTTCTAATGTCTCGTCTGCCTACCTGAGGAACGCCTCCTGTGAACAAAAGAGATAGTAGGCGTTTCATCAAACGAACTTGTTCTTGCTTCATCGGTATTGTGTATGATAGGTGCTCCATCAACAACTGGAGCTGATGAAACCGTTTCAATTGGTTCTGCTACAACAGTATCAGTGGAATCATCTACAACGGATGGGGCAGCAATTGAATCTGCCGCTTGTTCATTGTTGATTGTGCTCTCTGAATTGTCAACTGGCGGTTCTGTTCCTTCTGGGTTATTCTGCGAAAGTCGATCGAGTTCCTGAGAAGGATCTCGATTGATCAGGAGTTTACTAGGGTTCGCAAAACGAAATTGCCAATTCGATTTTGAGTTTGGGGATCGAAACGATCATTCGATACCTCAATGAGCACGGGAATGGAACGTTCCGGCGAGATAAAAAAGAGATTTACCCTTGTTCATTTCGGCTTCGTAGTGAATATTTCGATTTCGCTACCCTCTCTACTCGATTTGAGAACTAGAACTCGCTGCATGGTAGAGTTCGAAATACGGCTAAACGTCTCTTCTTTTTACACACTCTCTAGTCTCTCTGACCGGTGAGAGAGTGAGTGAAATGAAGAGACGGCGACCCGTATTTCGAACTCTAATGCATAGCGATGCCGGTTTTACCTTGATTTCGAAACATTTGAACGCATATTTGTCAAGTGCTGCAGCGCGATTTATCAGCATTGCAATTTCCATGTCAATATCAGCTATGTACTCTTCGCTCTTTCCATCCCTCAGCGCGAGTCTTCGTTGCTTTTTGCAAGCTATCATCACGTCGCTTAAATTCTTTATGAAAGGAGTAAACATGGACGATTTCGTGTTTTTCCAAGTGCAAAAAAGTAAATGTGTTGATTACTTGGAAGCAGTTATGTTGAATATCAAAAACTTTTCCTGATGGAAATTTCGCTTGGCAAGCAGTTCGTCCTGAAGTCAGTCTACGATTTTTTTGATTCCTTTAGAGTATCAAAACAATTAAAAATCTCCTACTGTTCGTTTCTCGTAGGGATAAGTCCGAAACATTCTGGTCCCATAATCATCATGGATAAATTTTGTAACGACACGACATGAGGAACACGTAACGTCCACTTTCTGAATTTGAAATTAATTATTAGCCTAGCAACCTTGTTTGTTTGTTCGCCATGTGCAAAGATGAACAAGAAGAGGATAGCGCTATTACTAGGGTTTTACAATGTATTATATCGTGCATAATAGAGAAACTGGAACGGTGTTGTACGCTACCAACACTAGTACTTTGCGAATACCCACTTTCAGAAATACACACGATAATTCTCTTTTGAATCTGAATACAACCGAAAAATCTCGGAAAATAGGGCAAATCAATGAAAAGCAAAAAAAATTTTTTACGAAGTCGATATAAACTTACTCGTTGTTCTTCGAACCATGGCGCTAAGCAAGTCCAATGGAATTTATGATTGCATGGCGTCAGAGTTACTGTTCGCTTAACATTGGCAATTGATATTCGAGGAAATAAAAGGTCTACAGGGTGAAAAGTACAGAACGCTACTCCCACCTTTCTTGACAACGCTTCAAAGCAAATTCCACAAAGCGGTTCGTTATTGTTGTCGATCTCGTCAACAGTACTTATAACATCATTCGGAGGAGGTTCTATGGCTGTGGGAGCCTCAAGATTCACTCCCGAAATGAACCCTCTGTTGAATGAGAGTTCTTGAGAAGAGTGATTTCGATTCTGAAATAATTCTTTTTTCTTTCAAAATCTGATATGTAAACAAAAATCTGACCTTAACTGTTGCATAATCATCTTGTATCTTTGTGATAATTTGACAACGGAGTAGCAGTTTCTTTCTTTCTTCGAGAATATCTTGAATATATTCATCACTTACATTTTCTGACATTCGAATTTCTTCGAGTAAATCAGAAACGTCGAACAACCATTGTCTATAATTATAACATATTAGAGCAAAGGTTAAGAATGACAGGTCAATTCCATCTTTTAAACGATTTTTAACGAATTACGCAATCGTGGAAAAATATTTAGTTTTTGTTGTTGTATTGATACAAATATTTATCATATTTTATTAACACTTCATATTTTTATAAAGCTCACGTTGTGACAGTGAAGATGAAATCCGTATAGTCAGTAGATTTCTCCTGAGATTTAATCATCACGAACTGCGTTGGCTAAATTGTGAAATATAGTATATTTATCATGATCTTTAAAAAATGCAATTATGCGGAATTTTTTTTTATAAATTTCAACTGTTTTTTCTCAGCCTGTTACATCCAGGCACATTCGACACTCCTGCATTTTCCCGGGCATTAGAATGCAAAAGAAGTGAATTTCAATGATTTCCTAAACAAAATGGTTTTCCAGTGGGGAAATCTCCACAAGGTTGGAGGAACGGAGGTTCAGTCGATTCCGGGTGCGAAATCCGACCGTTATTTTAGATTCACCTGGGATGTTGATCCATATCCGAAAACCTTTATTCCAAGCCGCTTCTCCTTCTCATTGTATGCGTCTGCGAAATTGAAATCAACGTCGCAAGTCGGGCATGGAAACTGCAATTACGGGAATTAGCAACGCCCAACATTTTTTAAAGTCTGTACAATCGTGATTTAAAAAACCACAGCAAACCGAATAACTATTTGCTACTCGAAAAAAGAATGGTTACAAATGCAACTCACATCATTGAACTTGGCGTAGCGCGACTCGCACTCGTCCACGAGGCAAGTCCGATGAAAGTAGTGGCCACAATCAATTCGAAGGTAACGCTGAAAATGGTTTAACTGTCATTTTAGACCATAACCCGAAACAGTTAGCTAGAGATGTCGCACAACAGAATTTCGATTTATCAAATGAAAAAATTGATTGTGACCTTTCTCCGCAAATCCTGGTAGCATATTTCGCACTGAATGGAGTCAGGGAGATCTAGAGCAGTAGTTGATGACATTTTCTGGAATAAGTAAGTGTGAAATGATCAATTTAGTCTCATTCTTCGTGCTAAAACACCTACAGAACAAAAATATCAGATATCGCGAATAGAACGATCGTGGATAGAATCGGCATGTACTGGAAAGAAACAGCTAATGAAGAGGCGAATAACATAATTTTAAAAGAGACGCGAGACGCGTATACAGCGCGAAGTAAAGCTTGCATAAAGATTTTCACGCTTTTCCTCGTTTTACCTCAGAGAGCATTGCGGAATACGAGAGAGCCAAGTTTTTCACAGCTCAGATATCAACCAGTAAACAAAGTCAGTGCCTAGATGTTTCTCAGGCAATCTGACCGGGATTAGAATTTATTCGGCATTTACAGTTATATCGAGCGTGTTTTCAAAAACCAAAGTAGAAACAAAACGCCTGCAGTCAGTACTTTTAAACGTACTCTGGTTCCTTACGCCCTTTCCTTGATGTTGCAACATGCTTAGGAAAACATAATCAAATTTCACATTTTATTGTGATACACCGATCCCCGAATAAACACACACATAAACTTTATCAGATCAACAAAGCGCATGATAACCATGGGAGTAGGTGGGCGAAGATAGCAATACGAACTGCCAGAGAAAAGGTGATAGAAAAAGCTTAAACTAAACAACTCATTAGGACAAGGATGGTTAGGTAGAATCGTATGCACCCCCACTGTATCTCAGACTCTCTTCATATAATCAACTGCGTCTTCTCTTCACTGAAACATCAGAAACTCCATCTAGAATAATTAAGTTTTTGCAATTATTGTATCTCTCGGATGTCAATGTTTTCGTCACTATTGTAGGCATGCAACCTTTTGACCGACCTTTCCAGATCAGTTCGAAACTAGTGAATTCAAAAATCAAAAGTATGCTCCTCAAATGTACAGTCTTACCTGCGGAACGCCTCCTGTTTATTTCAGAAGTGGTAGTAGGAGTGTCGTTGAACGAACTTGTTCCTTCTTCATCCGTATCGTGATTGGTTGGTATTCCATCAACTACTGGACTTGATGAAGCTGGTTCAAGTTCAACATTTTCAGCCGGTACATCTAAAATAACAGCCGAAGACGTAGCATCGTTTGGAGCATCGGCAATTGGAGCAGTTGGAGCCGCTTCAGTTGGCCCTGCTTCAACGTGACCAGCATGCTCATCAGCTCTTACAACGGAAGATGTCGTTGAAACTGCAGCTTGAGCATTATTGATTGTGCTCTCTGAACTGACAGTTGGCGGTTCTGTTCCTTCTGGGACATATTGGGAAACAAGTCCGCGTTCCTGAGTGGAATAATGCTCGATTATGAGACATGTTTCGTACAGAAAACCTGCATTTCATAGCATTTGAAGTAATAATCGTCGCGCTCAGCAGAACGAAATTTCAGCAGTGCAATTTCCATGTCAATATCAGCTATGTATTCTTCGCTTTTTCCATCCCTCAGTGCGAGTATTCGTTGCTTCTTGCATGTTCGAGTCAAATAGCTTAATTTTCTCATGATTGGGACAGATAATGGACAATTTAAGATTATCAAATGCAAAAAATGGGAATTACTTGCAAGCACTTATGTTCCTCTCCATAAAACCTTTCGAAATGAAATATGGCCTGGCAAGTAATTCCTCCTGAAATGTAAGTATATTGAGCCTGATTTCTTCGGATAGAATAATAGGAAATAGTCCTACCTTTCTTTTCTCGAAGGGAAAAGTGCGATACAGTTCAGTTCCGTTATCGTCAAATATTCGCTTTGCAATAGCACGGCATGAACAGCAAGTTGCATCCATTCGCTGGAATGAAAAAAAAACATTGTAAAGACAGCTCTACCGCAAAAAGTTTCGAATAACCAGCATCTTATCCCTACTAACCCCTACTTGGAGCGAACAATTCCACCTTTTCACAGATCTGAGTTTACTTTTAGGGTAAACTACGGTCGGGGAAGCTTACTCGCTGCTCTTCGAACCATGGCGCTAAGCAAGTCCAATGGAATTTATGATTACACGGCGTGATAGTCGATACTCGCTGAAATATTAACTGCACGTTCAAATCGAGCAAAAAAACTGGAGAAAAAATATAACAAAAAAACTCACTTTTCTTGACAA
Source organism: Pristionchus japonicus (assembly GCA_900490845.1). NCBI lineage: Eukaryota > Metazoa > Nematoda > Chromadorea > Rhabditida > Neodiplogasteridae > Pristionchus > Pristionchus japonicus. Next base: position 120,568 of record LS502005.1, on the reverse strand, counting down.
TGTTTCAAAGCAAATTCCACAAAGCGGGTCGGAATTACTGTCGATGTCGGCGACAATGCTTGCAAGACCATTCGGAGGTGATACTATGGCTGCGGTAGTTTGAACATCTATTATCAGGGATCCTGTGTTTAATGATGACTCCTCTGCGGAAAGAATCTGATTCCGAAAGTTCCGAACAGGTTCGACGATTGCAGAAGTGTCCGCAACATTCTCTAGAGTGTACCCTCTGTTAAATGAGGGTTTCTGTGTATTCTAAAATGATTTTATAAATTTAGATTTTAAATAAAAATGCGTCACCTTTACTCTTGCATAATCATTCTGTATCTTTGTGATAATTTGGCAACGGAGTAGCAGTTTCTTTCTCTCTTCGAGAATATCTTGAACATATTCATCACTTACATTTTCCGACATTCGAATTTCTTCGAGTAAGTCAGACACGTCATACAACCATTTTCTGCAATTTGCATCAATAAGTGTGCTCGTCAACTAAATACTCCGTTTTTTATAATATTGTATTTCATTTTTTTAGCATTTATAAATAATTATTTTATAAATTATACGATGATTATTTTAATAATAAAAAAATACGCGTACGTTGTGATAGTGAAGGCGAAATCCATGCAGTCCGAAGATTTTGGCTTCTCTTGCGATTTAATCATCAAGTAGTGTGAAGGCTGAAATGAAATGACCAGATCGATGTGACTTCCAAAGGCAAAGGCAATGGTCTAAGCAGTTGTGTTCTAAGCGCGCAAATCAATTATGCGTCGTGGAAGAGAATGAGAATCAAGATACCTCATTTAGAGGCCTTTAGCCCTCTATTAATTAACAATAATCACCTGAGCTGTTGGTCCAAATCCGCAAACCTTCATTCCGAGCTCATTTCCCTTCTCATCCAAAACGTTCATGAAATTGAAGTCAACATCGCACGTTGGGCATGGAAACTGCAAACGCGTTAAATGCTAGTATTCACTCGGCTCCTTCCCAAACTGCTTTAGATATCGGCAAGATGGGATTTAGTTATTTTCGTATTACAAGAATAGTACACAAGAAAACTGGTTCATTACCACACTCGTCACTCCCTCTCCGACAACACAATGAATAAAGAAGTATTCATCATTCAACTTGACGAGGTTTGACTCGCACGCGTCCACGAGGCAAGTACGATGGAAATAATGGCCACAATCGATTCGGAGAAAGCGCTGAAAATGAAAAGAATTAGGATTCGCATTGGGATCCTGAATAACTCAAGTGAAGTATCGTACCGAATTCATATTCCGGAACGAATCCGATACAATACTGTATTGTACGGGATTTTTCGATACATCATTCAAGACACTCCAAACGCACTTTCATGAGTCATGTTTGCCCTTGTTCGAGAGAGAATCGTTTGCTGCAACTTATCTACAACTTTAAAAAATTAATAACTCGAAAATACGGCGAAAATCGAGGTTAAAGAATGCAATATCTCTTCCACACCACGGTTCGCATGAAATGTGTACTTTACAAATTGCCTTTCCGTTGTTGTTCCTATTGTTTCTAGCTGTTTTGAACTTTTTGATATATTTATTGTTTATCACGTGAAGCGCACACTAGCGGACGACACATTTGAAATGGGATTACAGCCAATCAAGGCAAATACGGGAAGAAAACTTGTTTTTAAACGATCAATGGAACAAATGACGACGGAATCAAGCGATTCCTTTTCAAACGTGTCGTCCGCTAGTGTGCGCTTTACGTGATCAACAGTAAATATATCAAAAAA
>LS502005.1:77150-95316 GCA_900490845.1 Pristionchus japonicus | reverse complement strand
TCCCTTCCTCATATTTTCTCTTCCCCACTCGCGGAGGGCGTCGTACTGACGAGGTCCACCCTCCGTGAGGCGGTTGGGCGTCTACGACCCAATGGACCGAAACGTCCAACCGCGTTATCTCTAGGAACATCCCCTTTCTCTCCTTTCCTAGCAGCATTACCCTCTCTGTTCTATTTGTAACAAAATTTCAATTCAATTTCCCTGATCTACCTCGCCCGTCCCTAATTGCAGCATCCCTCCGTCAGGAAAATACGAGGTAGATCAGAGAAAGGCGAGGGAGGTCATAGAAAGCAAAACTTCGAACCTTCGATATCGAATTCGAAGACTTCGAATTGGTTCGAGACTTCGATCACTTTGCATATCCCTGCCTCTCCCTTTCGAGAGTTTCGAAAGCGAGAGAAGAACAGAGGGAGAGGGTTCGAAGACTTCGAATTCGAATTCGAATCGGCAACCCTAGTATAGAGAGTTCGTATCTATCAAGTGAAATATATTGCTAATCCACTACGCTTCCCTACCCTTTCTTCAAACAATCAATCAATCAATCAATCAATCAATTTATCATATCAGGCAGTGAATGCTAGATGAGGATGGGGCGGAAATCATCATGGGTTGGCAACTGGTGGAATACACCCCATGAAGATCCTTTTCTTCCCCTTAGCGGTATTGATCGTTCATCGTTGCATATTAGATACATAGATCGCTCGTAGTGCTTTTCTTTGATTTACTCTTGAGGGTTTTTCAGTGTTTTTGGTGGTATTCAGTTACAAAAGACAATTATCGTGCGCATTTCTGAAAGTGGGTATTCGCACAGAACTCTTATTGTTTCTATTGCTCGATAGCGTATGACATCGGTCCAGTTTCTCTATAATGTACGATATTAAAGACACTTTCTGAGACGATCGACATAATTGTGACGGAACTTGGCATAGGCTGAAACTCACCTGTTCCGGTTACCTCTCCAAAGCCTGGATAACTCCTTACCCGACCGTGACCTACCGTGACCTACCGTATCTGTCTTCTGACCTGTCCCGTTTCTAACCTTTGTGGACACCCAATCCTTTCCCACTGAACCGCCTGACCCTAACCCCTTCCTAATTCTTTCCTGTCCTCAAATTCTCCTTGTTCATCTTTGCACAGGAAAAACGAAAAAAGCTTGCTATGGTATAATTTATTGCAAATTCAGAAAGTGGAAGTAACGTGCTCCTCATGTCGTGTCGTTACAAAATTCATACATGATGATTACGGAACCGAAATGTTTCGCACTTATCCCTACGAGAAAAGAACAGTAGGAGATTTTTAATTATTTTGATAATCTGAAGGAATCTGAAAATCGTAGAATTCAGGACGAACTGCTTGCCAAGCGAATTTTCCACCCGGAAAAGTTTTTGATATTCAACCTAACTGCTTCCAAGTAATCAAAGCTTTGCTTTTTTTGCATTTGGGATCATTCAAAACACGAAATCGTCCTGTTTCACTCCTCTAATAAAGAATTTAAGCAATGTGATGCTAGCTTGCAAGAAGCAACGAAGATTCGCCCTGAGGGATGGAAAGAGCGATGAATACATATCTGATATTGATAAGGAAATTGCACTACTGAAAAATCGCGCCACAGCGCTTGATATATATGCGTTGAAATGCTTCGAAATGAAGGTAAGCCTGGCATCACTATGCATCGATCTGTTGTTTCCACTGTCGAAATAGAGGAAGAAAAGGATCAATACACTGTCAAAATCGAGAAGAGTAGAGATCTTTTTCTCTCTGGTCGGAACGATCGATTCCTTCTCAGGAACTCGAACGACATTCTCAGAATATCCCAGAAGAAACAGCTCCGCCAGCGGACAATTCAGAGAGTTCCATCAATAATGATCAAGCGGCAGATTCAACGGCTTCTTCTGTCGTGATTGCTGATCAACCTGCAGATCAACCTGAAACTGAACCAACTTCATCAGTCTCAGCGGTCGATGGAATACCTGTTATACATGATACGGATGAAGCACAATCGAGTTCGTCCAATGATACTCCTGATATATCTTCTATAAACCGGAGGCGTTCTGCGGGTAAGACTGTACATTTAAAGAGCATGCTTTTGATTTTTGAATTCGATTAAGGTGTTAGTATTTTCCACGCACGGGCGGGCCACCCCAAGCCAATTTTTCGCTCAGTCTGTCCTGAGTAATCAGCGACCTATGCGCATGACTATACCGCCAGTGTTGTGTGCGCGTGGTGGGAAATTTCTTTACTGTGGTTATTCAACCACTACCATCATTTCTTAACCCCCTTGGTTAGGGTAGATCTGAGGACGCGGGGAGTCGAATTCGTGACTTTCGTATCTCATTCCCGGCACACAACCACTGTGCCACCAGGTCCTCAAAAAAGGGTTTTCTAGATAATTTTGAACTAATCTAGAAATGTTTAAACCTTATAAGAGTTGGTATACCTTACAATTAGGGTTGAAAGTTCGATATTACGAAATCGCATTCGAAACTCAATCAAATGAGTCTCGTTTCGAAACGAGCCAATATTCGATACGATATTGATACGATATTGCACGTAGCTCGACTCTCATTTCGGAACGCAGTCAAATCACCCTCTCGGTCTCGAAATTGAACACTCATTCCTCTCCTCACTCTGAAGACCGGCCTCCCCTCTCACTCTTTCAACGGATGCGAACGATACGATATTGATACGATATTGCACGTAGTTCGACTCTCATTTCGAAACGCGACTCATTTACATGTCTTGCGTTTCGAAACGAGAGTCAATCATTCAAATTGATGCGATATTTTCGTTATCGTTATCGTTTCGTTAACCCTAGTATGCCTACAAAAGAGAAGAAAAGATATACATTAGAGAGATAGAATACTTGTGAAAACTTCATTATTCCAGATGGAGATTCTGATGTTTCCGTGAAAAGAAGACGCAGTTGATTTCATGGCTGTTGACAAGGAAAGGACAAGGGAAACAGTGGCATAGATACGAATATTTATATTTATGCCCCAAATCGAGTTGTTGTATATCTCTTTATCTCTTTTTTCTTATTTGTTTGTAATGTGTTCGTAATGTGTATTGTGGCTTACTTCATGGTGATTATGAGATCGCCTGATCAGATAAAGGTGCTATGCGTATTTATTCGGGTCCAGAGTATCACAATACGAAACGGAATGTTGACAAAAAGGTATTCAAGAGCACAGCCAAATAATGAATGGAACTATGTACGATACAATATCCAGACTGCGGGCGCTTAGTTTCCATTTTTTGTAAACTGTTCGAGAGAGAAAACCCTAAAAAGTACGCTCACAGTACCTTGATTGGGGATTGATAGTACCCCAAGAATTGAATATCGTTTAAATACCCGCAGTCTCTATCACTGCGTTCTGCCCCCCCCCTCCCTGTTCTCTCCCGAGCAGGGTTGGGCAACTGATATACGTTTCTCGCCTATCTAAATTGTTCAAAATGAGTCGAGAGAAGCCTTCTCTCCTTCATCATTGCATTTCGATTCATGCAAATCGATCACCCTTCTCTGTCGCTGTGGTATGGAAAAAAAACTATTTACGCATTGCTGTAAAAGTCAAACTAAGGTTAGATTAGAAAAATCGATGATTATACAGCCCTCGTTGTTCAAATTGTGCCTGAAGTAATCGGGAGAACAGAGTTGACCGTTTATTCAGAATCAATTCTACTTGACGATAAGATCAATGAACTCACTTGTATCCCTGCCCTCTCAACATCTTCAGCAAATCCTCCTTGATTGCTGAAATTCCGCCAACCGAGTTACTATCTGGTTGGTGCAAAAGTTTCTTTACAAAATCATCTTCGAAAATTCTGATCTCTTCCGCCCTTCGTAGCCGATCAATCAACTCACGGTTTTCGACATTTGATAGGCCCTTGGATACTCTATACAGCGGCTGTTATGCCAATCTATTCTGATCATATACGCGAGCACAGTAATCCGTCTAAGTAAACAAGTCTGCAGTTCTCACAAACTTTTCATCGGATTAGATCTCCATGGAGACAAATGATTGGTTCAAATCTCAACCACCGCTGTGAAAGACTACTACTAGGCAAGACATTTCGTGCATGGCGAATAATGTGCTATATAAATGCTTCTTGAAATACTCCCCGTTTCCTAAATATGATCCATGATTACGCGATATCTGATTGTGATGTGGCTGTGATGTGATTGTGACAATTTGTGATGTGGCTCATTTGTATGCTTAGAGCGAATGGATTCAAATAAGCTTATTAGTGAAGTACCTTGCCTGTAGAATCACCATTTTTAATTGTAGGCATTTCGAGTCAGATTTTCAAAAGTTACAACTATCTGAACATGAACTACTGATTTTGAGCATCGGAATCGTCATGTTATTTTAGAAATCGCTCTCGGGTTTGCTCAAAATTCCAGTCTTAAGTAGTTATACGAACGAGAGACCCCTTACATGCATCCTCAAAAAAGTGCGGATGATGAATTAGCATGGCTTTTATAGGGGTGATCAGAGAATAAGCGCAGCGAAAATAGCGATTTTTCTTTGTTTTCTGTTTCAACATTTTCTCTCCAGCCCAACACAAGTGGGACGTATTTTGATTGTGCAGGGCATATGCTAGAACGAGTGTCTAATTGCTCCAGGAAAGGGATTGGGAACTGATAAGGGAGAAGAGAGGAAAACACCTTGTAAATAAACTTATGCACCAACCTAATACCTACACCGGCAATTGGAACCTACAGAATTTGTAAATACGGACCAGGGAAGTAAAAGATCGGTTGACAAATTCAGAAGGTGCATACCCGAAATCACAGCGTGCTTTGGTGGGCGATGGCCCACCGAAGTAAATCGATAATGAGTTTGTTTTTAGAGGAGTCACTACAGCAATGTAGCATCGGCGTTCTGTCATCATTTTTATCCTCGGCGGAGCATCCTCTTGGCCTGCTCGACGAGTAATCCATGATGGTCGATGACGTCGCCGTTGAGGTAATCATTCCATCTGGAGGAGATCAAAGATCAAAGTTCATAGTAATATCATGGTGATTCATCACAGCAGATCAAATAGAAAGCACGGTAGAGAGTAGGGATGTCAGAATGAAGAATAGCTCTACTCATTTCGCACACTCTCTCACCGGTCAAAGAGGCGAGATAGTGCGCAAATTGAGGAGAGACATTCATCATTCTGACATCCCTAGTAGAGAGTACTTATTTTTTTACAAAGTGATTGGGGTTGAAGTTCCGTCTGAGAGAGCTCAAAGATCAAAGATTAGGGATGCATCCTTGTAAGGTTCGGACATCTTACAGAGACTGTCGAGTTTCTTGGTATATAGATCTATCTCTCTCTAGCTAATGATCACTGTACATCTGAAGAATTAAGATAGTGACTTCTCGAAATTCTCCATCTCTACAACAGTCCGGGCGCTCTTGGCTCGTGAGACCCAAAATTTCGGGACTACTGTATCACTTATCTCCTACAGTACGTGTTATGGATATTACTGTACATTAGGTTTGTTGTACCTTACATTATACTGAATTTCGATACTCATGCGCCATATTCCCGTACCTCATTGACGTTGTGTGTGCGTATTCTCGAAGATACGCACGTTGATTTGTGGATTCCGGCATCCAATCTGTAGAGATCTCCAATTCTTAGACTTCTATGCATCATGGCGATAAACTTACCTGAATTTCCACTTCTCTTGAGGTTCGGTCTGAAAAGTAATCTATATTAAAATGAAGTGGCGGGTGCTGCGAATGGGCTAACAACTGTAACGCTCTGTTCTCATCTTTCAAATTAAACATGATTGCTTCCGTAGAATTTTTATTTTGTTATTGTTATATATTCTCTATATATAGAACTTCAGAATTGGCAAAAAACTGTAGTGGCGGAGCTGTCAGAAATCGAAAAATAGTGAAATTGCAAGTTTAACGTGTAGATTTGATTTCCCGGGAATTTCGACGTTTCTCCATGGCACATACCTTTCCCCGGCTTCTTATTTCTAATTTCCCGGTTTGGTGATTTTTAGCGATTTGTCGTTGATTTCACTTTTCTACCGTTCTTCCCGCGTTTATCGATTTTATTATTCGTTGATTTACCAGCTAATAGTTAGGGTTTGTCGCTTTCCATGTACCTGACACGTTCTCCCCGTCGCGAACCTCCATTTCCGGTTAAACTCGGTCGCTTACGCTTTGTTGACACGATTCTCCCCTCGTTTGACTCTTAGCAGTTTTGTTCACGTGTGTTGTAATTGCCAGAACCTCGTTCCATTCCATTATCATATCCCCACCACGATGCATACATATTTCGAACCGTGGTTGATGTGTTTAGACGCCCATGCCGGTGCAGCAGGGGGTTGCAGCACCCGGCAATGCGGCTAGTGAGTGAATTGAGTTTGAAAGGACATTTTAAAGGGTTATGACGAAAGTGAGAAGCTTAATTTTTGCTTGGGAGAGGAGGTTATGATGAGATTGAAACTGAAAAATGTACTGCGCTCCTTTAGCGTATCTTCTCTAACATCCCTTTTCTTCCCTCAAGTGCTAGTTATGAATGCGGTGAAGCATGCGGATGACTTTGGTTTCATTACTTTTTGCAGGCTACACGACGTACCAGCGGCCGGCGTACCCGCAGGATGGCCTCCACCACCACCGCCAGCAGCAGCAGCATCTGGGCGCGCATGGTGAGTGGTTATTTAATTAGGTATTTAGTGCTAATTAGCAAAACCCGTAACTCCTCGGAGCTCATGGTTTGATTCATTTATTTAATTGATATCAATTAATGTTTGCTAATGAGTAAATACTACCCTTCGGCGTATATGAGGTAGATTAGGTTAATTAGTAATTATTAGTATTGTTGTTGTTCAATTAGATAGTTATGGAACCAAATTCTCCCTCTGATTGAATCATTGAATGACGAGCAGATGATATGGCGTTGGTTTAACGCGAGATTCATCTTTGGGAATTGGGACCATGCTTCACTACCGAAACTGTTCAGGCTTCTCCGTGTCATGATAGTCTCATATTTTCTCTTTCCTCGGTCTGTTTTTTATCCTTTCCAAAAGAACGCAAAATTTTCCATCCGGCGCTCACTCTGTCGGATCAACGAGAAACGTCTGATCAAAATTATCATTTTCCCCTCCTTGCAGCCGGTCACCAGTACGGCGGGCGCGGCGGCAGCACGATGGGCACGCAGCGGATGAGCAGAGGAGGCGGAGGAGGAGGGCACTTTGCACCGTCGCAGGTGAGGATTGGGGGAGGTTTTGGGCATGATGGGAACTTGTTGGACATCTGGGTCAGATCTAAAGCTCTGATTGGCAAACGAGGTGGGGTGACAATGGTAGGGATCGAATGCCCTATGAATATTGCCTGGCCCAGATATCCAAGAATTACTGCATGATGTGGGGGATATGGCTTCTTCTTTTCTAATGGATGTCGTGAGTTTGAGTGCAATGAGCCAGTCGATCATTGAGATTACATTAGAGTGGTCCTGAAGAGCTTTAGTTGCCCTGTATTGATGACTCATCAACAATACCCGCTCAGGGAGTGCCGCAGGGCATGCGACCGATGGGCCGGCAGCAGCAGCTGCAGCAGCATCCGCAGGCGCAGCACCTGCTGCAGCAGCGCAGCGTGGACATGGTGAGTATGAGTTGCAAGTGTAATAGAAGCAACTGTGAAATTGAGAAGGACTCCAATGTTGTTGTATTTGTTTGTTTTGAAATGATGGCTTTGACTGGCTGGGGTTGCGAGGTGAGGAGAAGTTTGGATGTTTTGGAGGGATCAGCAACTTCTCAAGCACGTATATTCAAAACCAACAATGAAGATAAATATCACTAATTTGTCAATCTGTTAATGACTAATTTCTTAACTCCTCCTCTCGCTGTGAAGAAGCTGAAATCTTCTGATTTTTCGATGGGGACGATTTGGATTGCCGTTAATAAAAATGCAAATCTGAACAATGCCTGTTACTGGTCAATTTGCGATTAACAGAATTAATTGGCAGGAGACGGCGCGGGGGTCGGCAAGGGCCGCACGGTCGCCTGCATCATCTTCGAGAACTACCTGCTGGGCAGGAGGCAGTGAGTACTTGTAAAGCGTCTGATTGTGAGCCGCGATTGTTACTGGGTTCCGAGTCATTAGAGGTATTTTGGTGGGCTAGGAACACTCATCTTCCTACACTTATTGATAGGCAGGTGGCGGTGGGAGATTTACGAACTGATTGAGGCCCAAATCGTAAAGGTGGGCGATTGGCTGAAAGTCAATGTGAAAGTCTTTCCATTGAATTTGTGAATTTTATGCTATACGATCTAGCCGAACTGATTCATTACAATATCATAGAATATGCCTGTAGGGTGAAACCTCAACTTCTTTTGCTAATGTGAGAGATCCTTTTTTTAAAATATATGTTGCGGGATAAATAATTCCTGCATCTTTATTTGGTTATTTTTTGGGCATCTCAGCTATGGAAAACGTGATGAATCACTTGCTTCGGGTCTTGTAGGCAGATTGAAACTTCAGCACAGTCAATTGCAACAATCCGCATTGCAGTGCCCTGTGGCTGTCCGTGAGCAACGACCTGCGATTCGACGCGGAGAGGGATCTAAGGGACATCGGTGCGGGCAACATACAGGTTGGTAGTCTCGCTAGACGATCTTCTAGAAGCGCGCCTGTAAAAGGCAAAATGTCATATCATTTCGCATACACTGTCATTGATCAATGAGCGTGCGGATTGAAGTCTGAACATGTATGCGGGCCAGGATCCGATTACCCCCTCAAAAAAAGCATATGCAACCCACATTTTGAACTTTTTATGAAAAAGCAACCCACAAAAAGGAAAAAAAATGTGTCCTGGGCAGTGATCGAAAAGCATGTTGAAATCGACATGACGTGCCCGACTCCGACGTGCCCGAGGTTATAGAGAGGACGCGTTCAAGACGCGACGGGTTTGCGAGAGACACGAAGCCTCGCCCCCTTTTCCCTCGCCTCTCCCCCAGTCGCAAACCCGTCGCGTCCAGAACGCGGCCTGTCTATAACCTCGGGCACGTCAGAGTCGGGCACCTAGATGCGGGCACCACCTGTCTACATCAGCACAACGGGGCTGATGTAGACAGATGTCGACAATTGTCGGGCACGTATACGTGCCCGACAAATTGGTTCCGACATCACTTTTCGATCACTGGTCCTGGGCTATGCATTTGCATGACCTAAGTAATCGGACTCTGATGCGGGCTGGCGAGATCGAGAATATTACTCAATTATGAAACTCAACTTGCTCAGGTGCACTCGCTCAACAAGATGAAGTACTTGAAGATCTCGGGCAAGGAGAACGGCACGGTCAAGAAGGTAAGCCTTGCATTGTTTTCGAGGAAAACTGACTGTTATTGCTCCATCGAAATAGTGATCGTTTACTGGGATAGCATAAAACGGGAATTCGAGTGTTTCACGTGATAGTTATGATCTATCTTCCAAGTTACGATTCTAATTTTTGTTGGAAAGTTGTTTATCACTTACTCGTTGTGCAAGAAATCAACGGCTGAAGCTCTTCCTAATTAAGCACTAATTAATAAACGTCAATTAATTGGCAGGGAGTGATGTTCGCCACGTATTCCTCTCTCATCGGCGAGTGCCGCACGGCGAAGAAGAAGTATCAGTCGAGACTGAAGCAGCTGATCCAGTGGTTGGGAGTCGTGAGTTGATTATTGCTAATTCGCTTAATTTTTGAAGTAGTTAATATCACATAATTATGTTTAATGGGGTGGGCGTACCGAACATTGATAGTATCTTGTTTCACCGGCGAAAGTAAGCGCGATGAAACGCGAGAATTGGTAGCAGTCGAGACTGCTGATCCAGAGGGCTGGAAGTCATGAGTTTATTGGTGTTAACGGTACTAATTAGTTATTGAACCCTCCTTTGGTAGGTCGTAGGCTTAATGAGCTAATTGGCTTCATTGAATTGGTGCTCATTAGTTTTAACTTTAGAATTAGGAGAAATACCAGTCCACACTGAAGCTGCTGATCCGGTGACTGGGAGTCGTGATTTTATTGGTGCTATTTGGCTTAGTGAATTGTGATTTTATACTCGTTTTATGCGCCCTATATTGATAGTATCTTGTCTCACCGGCAGTAGTAAGCGCGATGACACGCGAGAGTTATTTTTTGTGAAACTTGTGAGTGGGTAAAATAAAGAGAGTAGGCTCGATCCTGACGCTGATCTGTTGCCAGGATTTCGACGGGCCGATCATCTTCGACGAGTGCCACAGGGCGAAGAACCTCTTACCGAGCACGGGCGCGAAGCCCACCAAGACTGAACGAATGGTACGGTAGTCTGGATTACGGTATCGATTTTTATGTTTCGAATCTGTCGTGCGCACCAAGACTGCGCGAATGGTGCGGTATCTTTCTGTGAAATCTATTGTTTAGTATAAAGTAGACGACAATGTGAATAAAACGGAGTATTCCTCACAGGCATTGGTTCTCATCGATGTGCCTGCGAAATGGTAATTAATTATGAATTGTTCTTGTGCAGGTGCTGGACCTGCAGCAGGCGCTGCCGAAGGCGCGCGTCGTCTACGCGTCCGCCACCGGCGCGACGGGTGAGCGGATTATCGATTTTTGTTCGATATCTTTATCGCTAATTTCACCAACAACAAAAATGTAGATCTACACTAGGCTGTGTTTACTACAGAAAAACACGATGTTTGGGGATCTCCTGCTTCACATGTGCTAGGTTAGGTGTGATGAGGTTGTGTCTACTGTACCCAGACATGTGACCGTAACCCGAGAACCCGTAGTTCGGGAATCGTAAACTGACTTTATTCACAAAATGCGTTTTAAAAATCAGTTTGAGATTCCCGGGTCACGGTATTTCGGGTTACGGCAACATGCCTGGGTACAGTAAACACAACTGGCCAAAGATTAAATTTCTATCTCGCACTTTGAAAAAAGCCAGTTTGCGATTCCCGGGATACCGTATTTTTTGGTTACTGTATACGCCCAGTTACTGTAACATACTTTGGCATATGCTACTTTTGGTCGACTCTCTCGACACATTTAACCGACGACTACGGTAGCGAAATACCGTATGCCTCTACTGATAACAATGATACAATATTGATTGCCCTAGGTCAACTCCCTACCGAGTTGTGACCCCGTTGGCCTTTTGTCACCCCCCCCCCCCCCTCCCCCGAAAGTATGATTTAGTAAGGGGTATGATTGCAAAGGAGACGGTGGGAACCCCGGTAGCGAATACAATAGAGCGGCGAGGCGTAGGTGTGATGGACAAGAAGGTTACGATAGACAAGTGGTTCTGCAGTGGCGATTACGACGAAAGCGTAAAAAACGATTTTGAATGCTACAAATTTCATGGCGCTGTCAGACTTCTAAATTGGTTCATTCAATGCTCATCAGTTGTTCATCAGTGCTTGAGTGAATCGTGAAGACCGATTTCAAGATTTTATTTTTCCAGCAACGCGACCCTTACCTATCGCGTCAGCTGTCCTTCCGCGGCGTCAACTTCAACATCCAGGTAAGGAATTTCTAAAACATATGTTGTGTCCGAGAAGTTTGGGCTTCAGGATGTGGTTAAAGTAGGAACTCTAGCTAATGTGCAATGGGATCTGTGGTTGACGTGGAAAAAATCATCATATTGAAGTCTGGGTTTCACTCTGAGATTAAAAAAGGTTGATGCAGCCAATGTCGATTTGTTCTTGTGTTAGATGCAATCAAACTCAATAATTGTACTTCTGGGCTTCAGCTTGGGGATGAAGTCGGAACTCGACAACGTTTGTGATTCAGAGCTGCTTCGATTGAAATTAAAATCATTCCCACATGTTCCAGCAACAAGTCTCGATATTTTGTATCGCAAGTGGTATTTCCCTGATTGATCTCTGATCTTTGATCTTTGATCTCCACTGATTGATCTTTGATCTCCACTGATTGATCTTTGATCTCCACTGATCTTTGATCTCCACTGATTGATCTTTGATCTCCACTGATTGATCTTTGATCTCTGCAGGAAGTGCAGCTGTCGGACTCGTTCGTCGGCGTCTACGACGAGTCGGTCAAGCTGTGGGTGGAGGTGGGCGGCAGTTCCAGGTATGGGAAGGTTGATCTTTGATCTTTCGAATGAGAAATGGTTGATGGTAGGATGAGATGTGGCACTGACTCAAGTTTTGAGTGGTTAAGCTGTGATCGGAGGTGCTCATGCAGTTTGAGGCAGAGGAGCTGATATGTGATCTTTGATCTCTGGTCTCTGTAGTGGAGTGGATTTCTCTGAATTTCGTTGATCTTTGATCTTTAATCCCTAATCGCCCTTTGCAGACAGCCCTGGCGCAGATGGACGAGGAGGACCGGCTGACGTGCAAGCACATCTGGGGCCAGTTATGGGCCAGTCACCAGCGGTGAGTGAGGGAGGATTAAGGGGAGTTGGTGGTGCTTGAGTCTCGCTGGTGATAGATAATCAGCGGCAAGATAGAGAACATATTGATGCGAGAATAATGCTGGTGTAAACCGGTGGCCTGGGGTTGCACCGATTAGTCTAGAGCTTCAAGAAAGTTCATCGATAATGGAAAATAAATTTTGCTCTTATAATTAAATCATCCGTATTGAATGCTTGTTCCGTGCTGCACATAGCTTTGATATTGTGACTGTGAGTAGAAGGTCTGGTAGTCAGTGTTTTGCCCTGGCAATATTCGATACACTTTCTCACAATATTCCGTCTTTCAGATTCTTCAAGTACCTCTGTATCGCGGCGAAAGTCGACGCCTGCGTCAAGATCACGAGAGAGGCGATCGATGTGAGTTGAAATTTAATTCTCTAACTTCTAAGAAGAAATTCTCTAACTTTTCTGTGTTTTGTGGTTTCACGCGCACTTCATAGGCGTATCACAAGTCGGTAGTGTTATAGAAGAGGCGAATTCTCTGGAACAATCTCAAGCTATCTAGTTCATTAATTAGACTAATTAACTAATTAACAGGCGGGCAAGTGCGTCGTGATCGGTCTCCAATCTACGGGAGAGTCGCGCACCCTCGAGGCGATCGACGAGATGGCCGGAGAGCTGACCGAGTTCGTGTCCACGGCGAAGTGAGTCGTGGGGATTGATCTTTGATCTTTGGTCTATCGATTTACTGGATCTCGAGATAGTCGTGGCAAGATTTTGACAAGCTTTGTATCCAGCGCGAATTGAGCCTTGGTATATGATCCTTGGTATTTCTTCTATCGAATCTAGGGTTGGTTGTGATGATCCTGCTGTCGGAATTGTGTGATAAAAAGAGACTGGTTCGACTTTAAAAAAATTATCAACTACCTTTGGTAGTTGTGTCAGCGATGCTAGGTTAGAAGTGGGAGGGGGCGGGGTGTATTATTTAATGATGTGCTTTCTTTTTTGTCTAAAAAATCTTCCAAAGTAATCGTTGCAGGCTGTGCTCAGCTCGCTGATCGACAAGCACTACCCGACGGTCGGCGATTTCCAGGTATTGCTGCTTGGTTATTTTTGTTTTTATTGTTGCTGTTATTGCTATTGCTATTGCTATGATCCTGATAGGTTCCATAACCTTAGGATGGTTCACTAGTAAGAGATTGCATCGAACATGCATCGCAGGTGATTTGTTGCGAGAATCGGTTCTTGGCGTCCGTGTTTCAACGGTTGGTCAACTGCACAAATGAATGCACTTTTGGATTCACAGCATCTTGTAGTTGGCTATCTAGCCTTTTAACACACTAGGTAGTACATTCGTACTCATTCGTGTTTCACAGGTTCATATTCTTGAGATAGAGTAATGCAAATGGGTGCTTGGTGGAATTCCGATAAAAAATAGTTAATTGAGCTTTTGATTATCCAGTTTTATGATACATTCGTTGGAAAGTGAATACAATAATCATCGCATTCGGTTTTAATCTGTCAATATCAATCAATAATCCAGGTCCGGCGCGTGCCGACGGTATGGACGTGCTGGAGGAGCTGGGGCTGGGCCCGTCCACGTCTGGAGGAAGAAGAGACAGGGGCGGAGGGCCGAGAGCGAAGCGGATGAAGAGAGGTACGGTATCGATAGGTTGATTGGGAGGAGGTCAGGGATACGGTAGTCAGGAATATCGATTAGTCTTAATGTGCAGGATGTGCAGTAGCTAGATTATGACAGAAGGGTAGTAGCATGGATCCCTGGATCGATTTGGTCGAGATCGCAGTAGGTTGTTGGGACTACGGTAGCGTATCGATTGATCGATTCAAAAGGCGGCTCGGACGACGACAACTCGACGACGTCCTCGTCGGGCGACGATTCCGAGGACGACGACGACGATCTGGACGGAGAGGATGATGGTGAGTGGTGTGAAGGAGTAGGAAACGTCGTCCTGTCGAAAATGGGATTGGAGTGAAATTAGAGTGGGAACAACATTCTTGGGTAATTTTTCTCGCTTCACAGGCGTTATAAAGGACTGTATGTTTGGGAATCTTCATTGAATGTTGTTTGTGCCATCGATATAAAAATAATGCTTGATCGTGTTCAAGCGAGTATTCGTCGGACAACCAACTCTGCACCATCCCGAGGCACTGATAAAGTTGTGATTTTGTGATTTGTTTGACCGAAGAAACCTGATTGTTTAGTGGTTCATAAAATCGTTTTATTAGTGATTTCAAATGTGAAAATAATTTGTTCCATTTGAGAAATGCAATTTGTAATGGGGTATCCGTGCTGTTTTGATGAAGTTGTGGAGGTTCCTAGTGGCATAGGTCGTTGAGCTAAAATTATTTTTCTCTTCATCGGAATCTGATCTTTGATCTCTCCTATTCGCAGGCTCGTCGAAGCAGTGCCCGCACGCGTACGTGCACGGCAAGCACGAGGCGTCGGGGATCTACTGCGAGGTCGGAAGGAGGACGAGGACCTACTTCGTGCTGGCCGGATCGGTGAGTGTATGCAAGAGAAATGTCAAAGCAAAGGTGAATCTAGCTCGAGAAAATTGATTATCCTCGCATCGTCGAGCATTCCTTTGAGGAACTCTAAACACACATAGAAACTATGAAACTTCGAATTTCGCGTTGTGAGTCTCTGGAGTTAGTGCTTCGCGCTTCTTACATGAATTCTGTGATCAAGAGTTTAAAAGTAACTCTTGAATTTGAGCCCTAGAAAATCAATCATTGATGAATTAATTGAATCCTTTCGTAATCCTTGCTAATATTCGTTGTATCCTCTCCCTGCAGGTGCTCTCCGTGTGGCCGGTGGTGGAGAACGTGCTGTCGTCGGGCTGCCGCGACCGACGCGCCAACTGCATGCAGGTCATCCGCGTGCGCACGAACAACGACCTCAAGATCAATATATTGCTCCCATCGAAAACGCGTAATTAGCCTGATATCTATTGACAGGAATAATAAATCCCTCGTCACCCCTCTTTCGAAGCTCGCTTGTGCCCCATTATTTGTACCGTGTATCGGTTGGTTCTCTCTGTCTCTTTCTCATTGTGAAACGTGGTTCTATTCTCCCGCACTTTTTTATTGGATGTCTTATTTTTCGCTTGTTTTGTTCCCTCTTGTGTTGTTATAATTCCGGAAGTGTGTCTATCTGCGGACTGATTAATTACCATCTTTCCCTTCTCTTTCGATCCCGCAGTTTCGTCGTGTCCCGAATCATGTTGTTGAATGTCTTCCCATCCATCATTCGAAGGATATCTCTCGCGTGTATTGAGTGCTCGCCCACCCCGTTAAATGAATAAAAAAATTTTTGACAAGAATCGGACAGATGTTGCTCGTAACTAATTGAATTATCCGTATACCGCATCGGAATCTTACCTTGGCCGACCGGCTGTCAAAAATTATAACCAGAGTGAGGAGTCGCCGCAGTTTTATCTAACTCATCAGGGTCTTTGTTGAAACTTCTCGTTCCCTTTCTGCGTACGAACATAGATTCTCATCAAGGGCTGCATGCAGTGTTTGCCCCGATCGAATAATGTTCATTCACTCTTCCCTCCCATTTGCATATTACTCTCGTTCCATTCTTGCACTCGATGGCCTACGCTCTTCTCTTATTTCATCCACTCGCCATTTTCCCATCTCCATGTAGGCAGAGTTCTTCGAACATTACTACCCCACAAGGATTTCATATGTTTAGATGCCGTCCCCGCCCTCAAAGAAAGTGAAGGAAGAGAAAGAGCCCGAGACTCCCATCAACCTGGAGAAGGGAGAGAGCGGAGAAGAGGACGCGAACGCGCCCGTGATCAAGGTGAGCAGGGGAACAGACTATAAGGAAGTCGCGCACTTCATCGGCCGCTCTTTCCTCACCGATCATTTCCAAAACCCCAGTAGGGTTAATCATTCGTCTTTAGTCAGCGCCAATGATTGTTATTTCAACGATTCCACTGGAAGAGCCAAACATTTCCAGCTTTGGTGAAGAAATATCCAAACGTCTAGGTCTACCAATTATTCGCTCTTGCGTTTCACTGCTCTCATAACCTGGTTTCTCCCCAGATAGAAACAAAAATTTAAATAACAATTGATTGGCTCATTTTGAAATGTTGTCAAAGTTGGCAGAATGTCAATGTCTTCGTTTCAGCCGACCGAAGAGGAGAAAGAGGACGGAGAGCAGAAGATGGATGATGGAGAGGATAGCGAGATGAAGGAGGAGGAAGAAGCAGAGGAGAGTGAGGAAGAAGCAGAGGAGACTGAGGAGGATGCGGAGGAAAGCAGCAAGCCGACGGATAAGAAGAGGACGGGAGGTACATATGTTTGTTTCATTCGATAGAAGTTCAAGTTCATTAACCGAGATTAACCAGTTCGGCATTTTAGTTTGCAATCGTCTGAATCGCAAATAATAAAAGTGCAAATACATTCTTGGTCTCAAATTTTCACACGCGCTCTTTCTCTGGCCGGTTAAAGATAATTGCGAAATGAGAGATCGAGTAATTTTCGCGCCTCTCAGATGTGAGCTTCGTTTCTGAATATTCTACAAACTCTTCATAGATTAATTGTGATTTTCATTGCAGGAGCTGCGGTCGAGCGCCTCCTCAACAGCACCCCGCCTCCTCCTCCAATTCCAGTCTGCACGATCTCCGAGGAGCTGAAGGCGACGCTCAAGAAGTTCCGATTCGCCAAGGTGAGAATGGAATAATCATTTGGCTCTCTTCACTCTGCGTGCTTTCTTCCACTTTCTGGGGGATAAGAACCACGATTTGTGGAGGTGGGGAATTTCGGTTACAGGCAATGAGTAAATTGGATGCAGGCGAATTGATCTGACCTGTGCTTCAGCAAATGAGTGCAGTAATAGTAAAAATCTGAAAAAAATCGTTTTTTGCAGAGCACGACGATGAACGCGCTGATCATCGCGATCGACCACGACGCGCAGGAGATGCGCATCGAGAAAGAGATGGAGGTGGGGATTGATTAGTATGCATGATGAAACGAAAAAAAGGAGGGTTACCAGGTTGAGAGTTTTGCAGTTGAGCAAAAAAAATAGTGATAGACCCAGTCATAGCGCAGGATAGGGAGGTGAGGAGGGACACAGGAAAAAAACCATCATTGAAATATTTTCATTTATCCACGCCCAATTATCGATGACAAGCTGACAAGCAAGTACTTGTAAAACATTTGCTGCATGAAAGTGACCCAGATATTTTACTCACTTTCCGCTGCGCTGCCCTAGTCAATACCATCGAGTGTGGATGAGTGGTGACTTGACAATAATCGATATCCGTCACCTATCATAACCTACCGTAACCCTTCTCTTCCGCGCAGGACGTGACGATGGACGAGATCCGCGACGGGCTGCCGCGCACGCAGCCGCGCTACCTCCTGCTGTCGTACGCGTACAAGTAAGTGTGTCCTGGACGGAATTTATCAATCGATAACTGATCTACCGTATCCTCAAAGGTACGGTTGGTCAGTTGTCGACTGGAAGAAGTGATTCCAGCAACCAATGGTTAGCGACACAACCTAGTAGGGATATGGTAGCAGAAGGCTACGGTGGATAGATTATCGATTGTCTGGAGTAATGCACAGAATGAGCTATCCCTTTTAGTGGTCACTCACGACCAGGAAAGTCAAACTGATGACAAATACCTTGTTCCCGTTCTCTCCTTTCTCCTCGTTGCCTTCTTTAACTTCTTGGTGGTGGCAGTGATTACGGCGGCTACCCACGGGTCACTGCCAGCAACTGCAACAATCACAAATTGACGAGAACCTCCGGTCGATAAACACGCTGTGAGCCCAAC
>LS502005.1:25410-35548 GCA_900490845.1 Pristionchus japonicus | reverse complement strand
GCCAACAATCTGCCTTTCTATAGATTGGAGAAGGAGTATTTTGTGATTCCCCTGATTTCCTAAGAGTTTGCTACTCATCTTGATCTGAAAAGTGCATTCCAGTAGAGGTCCGATCAGCGGAATCATCCCTTCCGATCAAATCGGAAATGCCCGATCAACGCATTGCCGCTCTTAGACAAAATCAGTCAAAACGGATGCACCCTAGAGAGAAAATAGTTGAGATCGAAAATGATCATGAGATCAAATAGATAGGTTAACAAAGTAGGAAAATATTTGGCGCAAAGTCATATGATTGAATATGAGATGTATCAAATGTGACTGACTGTGCCTGAACCATCAGGCTAGCCAGATAGCGAAACTACTGCATTAGTTCCCAATTCATGAGCTCTCGTTAGGGAAGAGCGAGGGGACATTTTGGTAGGGGACATTTTGGTAGCGGGGACATTTTGGTCGTGGGGGGACATTTTGGTAGGGGGACATTTTGGTAGCGCGCGCAGGGGACATTTTGGTAGTGGTCGAGAGAGAGGGGGGACATTTTGGTAGGGACCCTAAAATCATTGTCCTGGCTAACACATCAATGTCGTTCAATCGATACCGCCCTTCCTACCGTATTCTCTGGTGTGCCAATCCAACTTGGAATCAAGCAAATTCCCAACTTGCCTCCAAGCTTGATGGCAAGTTGGAAAAGTACTTGATTCCAAGTTGGATCGGCCAGGGGGCGGAGCCTGGTTACGGTAGCTCTGCCTTGGCTCCATCTATCCAAAGATCACTATTGATTGAAGACAGCGGAAGCTACCTTGTAGCGTAACCGAGCCCCACGCGGTAAGACCGTGCGGGGCCGGCCACATCCAAAAGACGGTCTCGTCGGGACCGTAACCAGTTAGGCGCCGTCGCGCCCTAGTTCGGGTTTGAGGGAGCTGCGAGAGGGGACCTTATAGGGAAGCTGCACTCTAGACGCGACGGCTTATCCTTTACAACTCTGTCTTCTCTGCGTCTCTCAATCCAGGCACTCTATCGTACTTGATTCCAAGTTGGGAAATCCAGGTGGGGGTACTGTACTTGATTCCAAGTTGAAAACGCCACTTTGCTTGATTCCAAGTTGGGTTGGCACACCAGAGTTCCCAATCACCCCTACCGTACCTTCTCGCTTGCTGGCCGGCCTCGTCGATGCTCAGGTTCGTGTTAGCCGGGTCGAGGTGCTCCTGAGCGGAAGAAGGGTTAGGATACGGTAGTCTCATCGATCAACCAAAGTTGATTGATTTTACGACAACCGTATCCCGAATTCCCTATCTATCAACACCAATCGATACTCGCTACCGTACCTGCATCCAGCGAGGCAGCTTGCCGCGCTTGTCCGTGCGGGAGAAGCGCTGAAAAAAAAAACAAATTATTTATTACACTCCTGGTCGGAAGCCCATCATTGCACATGGCGCTTGTGTGGTTATTACAATCTACCGGAACCATAATCCTCTTGGTATGGAAAACTACAACATGCACAAGTTGATCGAACAGCCTTCAATTTCGCCATTACGCATATCGGTTTCATTGTGCGCTTAAACGATAATTGCAACCCCAATATTTGATAGTTTCGTGCTTTCTCTTGAATACAACCGAAGCCCTATTCACCCCCGCAAGTCAATCAATCAATATTCCCTGTACCTTATCCGCGAACACCATCAGACCATAGTCCGTCTTGCCCCTGAGTGCTCGGCCCATGCACTGACTAGCTAACTTAGGGAATCAATTAACGAATCACTAGACAATTAGACAATCAATGAACAAAAAACAATCAGTATTCAATCAATACCTTATCCGCGAAGACCATCAGTCCATAGTCCGTCTTGCCCCTGAGTGCTCGGCCCATGCACTGCGCTGTGTGGCGCATCGCGTCGAACGTGAGGAAGTCGTTCTCCCTGGAAAAATATTGTTTGAATAATAGTAATTTCCTAAATCACAAAAATTACGAAACATACAGGAACTGTCTTCGAAAACAACCAGCCAACCATCTGCTTCACTACCAACTCATAGTTGGTTTCTGGCTAGACTGTTTGATAGTTTGGAGCTACACAATTGTAAAAATTTATTTTTTTTTGAACATTTCTGAAAGACTCTCACTTGATTCCAAATTGATCCCTCATAATCACATACTCCACATCGTTTTTCTAGTCCCTGACAGTTAATCTTTCAACTGCATCTTATGTTCTCACTTGATTCCGAACTGATCCCTCAGGTACTCCAGTCTCGCTCGCAGGATGCGACTCTCCGTGTAGACGTACGGAATGCCCAGCATGATCACCGCCCGACCTGCGGAGATCAAAGATCAGAGATCAATTGATAGGTGGACGACCCGACCTCTAGTATTTTCCACCCAATCATCTCACTAATTGAAAATTGAAAAGTCCAGGCTTCATCTCCTGATCAAATAAACTGGCTTGCAGCAATCGGTGACTTCGAAATGCAATAAAAAACCACCGATCATCGTTTACACCTCCAGGAATCTTTTCGGTTTCACCCTCCTCTAATAGTTGTCATTTGCATTGAGATGCTAATCTCCAACCCTTTCTTTCTACAGAACATCTAAAAATGCAACTATAATCAATTAATTAATACAATAATACAAATAATCACCGAGATGATGCGAGAAATCAATTCCCTCCGAGACCTTTCCTCTCGCGACCGAGAAGAGGCACGCGCCGCGACCCGAATCGCAAGCTTCGACGTACCTGAGAATCAATCAATCAATCAATCGATGACCAACTACCGTATGCTATCGTATCACCGTTAACCAATTGCCCTCAATCATTATTCCGAAATTACTAACCGTACTGCGAGCAATCATGATCAAAAGATCTCTACTCACGCTTTATCAAAAGCGCACAAAACGACACGGTTGAACAATGTTTCACGATTACTTCATCTTAAGTTCCGCGCGTTAACTCAGATTAGTCCTTTCCTCCCGTTAGAAACTAAACTAGCCCCTCTCCCCAGTGATGGTGAGGTATCACCACTCTGGCTCAATCTCATCAATGTGGGTCTACCGCACCCCTTCGCCCTCCCTATCCTACCGCAATCAATCAATCAATAAACCAATCAATCGATACCGTACTTCTCGAGTGCCACCGACGTTTCCAATGCGTCGTTGGTCTCGATGAACAGCAGCTTGTACTTCATCAACTCGTCGATGATGTGCTGCAAAAGTTCTCAAATTGCTGCCGTTCGCTCCATATCGCACACTATCTCGTTCATTTTGATCGGCGAGAAAGCATGGCAAAAGGAGAGCGTCAGAACATTTATCAAGTAATCAACGAAATAACTATTGATCTCCTCCTTTCGCGTGCTTTCTCGTTGCTGCCCCGTTGCTGCTGCGTAATTAATATGCACGGCACTGTTGTGCTTCAACCTCTACACATCTTCCGTGGAAAAATATTTTACCCGTTGAATGTGATTTTATGTGTAAAAAATAATAATTCAACCATTATGACCCTCGAGAGAGTACGTGAAATTGAGTGTCATGTGAATGCTCACCTGATCATACCACGTCGCCACAACGTGCTCCATGTACGTGTACGAGGTGAAGAAGACGACCATGCCGTCGGGCACGAGAGAGGCCATCTGAAGGGATTATCGATTGATCTCGATTACGGTACTAGTCAATCATCTCAGGCAGCAAATGCTAGATGAGGATGGGGCGGAATTCTTCATAGGGTGTATTCCACCAGTTACCAATAGCTCGGTCCAGGTCATCCCTCCAGCGAACTCTCGGCTTGCCCGGCGGTACTAGGTCGGATGAGAACTAGCTAGATGAGAACCTAATGAGGGCGAGAGACAAGAGTTATGTAATAGACGAAATGTGCAAATGGTTCTCATCCGACCTAGTATCTTGGTTACAATTACACGACGGTAAAGTGCACCGCTACGAAAATATCATGCCAAGAAACGATCGCCGTCAAACATGTCTTTGCGGTTTCACTGTTGCTTCAAAGTCCACATCGATCACGACTTTCAATAAGATTCTCTTCTTCAAAATTCAATTCAAACGCCTTTATTTTTTGCATAATGTGCAATGACGGGGATATATCTCATCTACCGTACTCAAGGAGTCTACCGTACCCCTTCCACTACCGTATCCCGCTCACCTCCAGCACGAGGTTACCGTAGTTCCTGATCACGGCGACGTCGGCGCGCGACTCGAATCGAGAAGTGATCGCCACCTGGAATTACAGTACTCTTGAGCTACCGTAATTGATCGATCCCCGTTTCTCCGTATTGATCTATCGCCCCATCTTCCCTTCACATTTTCAATGAACGCTTCATATTGCATTTTTCTGTCTTCCACCAATTCGAGTGGTGTTTCATAGCTGCCTTATCCTCTGTCATACATTGCCAGTGTCAGTCTTGAATACCTTTGCTTGAGAGAAAAAAAACTACTTCAAAAACACAATGACTTCAAGCTTCCATCTGCACTGGCAAAGAGAACGCAGCATCGTGTGCTGGAGTTTCACTGTTGCTTCATCTCAGCAGGTTGTCACATCAAGCAATATGAATCAGGACAGCATTAGCAAACAAGAAGTTATTTGTCAGCCAGGTAAATACTCGCTGCATATTCACTTCACGTGACGAATCGTTTCTAGCTGATGATTATTCCTAACTCTGCTGTGCCGTTTACTCACATTCCATCACCTACCGTACCTCACCAGTTCCTCTCGAGACCCCATGGCTACCGTACCCCCCTACCTAACCTTTTC
This sequence comes from Pristionchus japonicus, assembly GCA_900490845.1. NCBI lineage: Eukaryota > Metazoa > Nematoda > Chromadorea > Rhabditida > Neodiplogasteridae > Pristionchus > Pristionchus japonicus. Next base: position 30,803 of record LS502005.1, on the reverse strand, counting down.
CCTCGAGACGATCAGGGACACGATGTACGATTTACAAGACCGCACCAATTTCAATCGATACCTATTGCTACCGTATCCCCTCCTCTTGCCGTACCTGATCATTTCCCCTCGAGACCCCCACCTACCGTATCCCCTACCGTACCTGATCATTTCCCCTCGAGACCCCCACCTACCGTATCCCCTACCGTACCTGATCATTTCCCCTCGAGACCCCCACCTACCGTATCCCCTACCGTACCTGATCATTTCCTCTCGAGACAATGAGGGGCGCTATGCAGGGTCGAGCGAGGGTCATTGTGAAGGAGACGCAGGAAAAGGCATCGAAGTCAAGGATCTTCGGGTACATCTCCAGAGGGGAGAGGGTTCCCGAAGTGATCACGACCTGGAATACGGTAGTCAATCGATGAAGTACGGTACCATGTCGTAACCCCATAGCTACAGTAATCCTAAATTTTGGGTACATCTCCAGAGGGGAGAGGGTTCCCGAGGTGATCACGACCTGCGAATACGGTAGTCAATCGATAAAGGAATGCACCATATCGTAACCACATAGCTACAGTAATCCTAAATTTTGGGTACATCTCCAGAGGGGAGAGGGCCATAGAGGTGATCACCACCTGAGAATAATCGATTTTGAGAGATACGGTAACAACGCATTCATATCCAACCAAGGGTAGGCGTGTCTGACTATGAGGCTACAGAGCAAGATAATTGTATGATTCTTGGTTTCACCGATGAGTCAAAACGCGGAATTTTGAAGATCGCTCAATTATACGCAGGCTTGTTGTGAGAAGAAAATCGCCAACATCGATCATTGGCCGTATGGCGCCTACCACACTAAACAAACTTCCTAGCCTTATTCCCATGATTGGGATCGGCTGCCCTATTTTATACGTACTGATGCGACGGGGCCTAGCCTGTTTCCAGTGGCCTGGCGCTGACGATACCGTTTCCGGAGGGACTTTTTGTTTGTCGTGTACGAGACACTACCAACATTTCTTAACCCCCTTGGTTTTGGGTGGATCTGCACCGCCCGGGAGTCGAACCAGCGTTCTCGTGATTGGTACTCACGTCAGAAAGCACAACCACTACACTAACCGGGCGGGCCATGGCGCCTACCACACTGCACTACCGTAACCCAACCACCGTGCAATCACCAACTGACTACCGTAACTTTACCGTACCGTCTGGAAGCGCTCCATCACTGGTCGGATGGCGATGGACGCGTCCATGCACGACAGGTGCAGCAGCGCCGGCTGCGACCCCTCCGGCGGCTCCACGATCACGGTGAATCCCTGTGTAGAAAAGATGCAATTATGCCATGACTCTCCTCGTTTTGCGTGCTCTCTCGCCCTAATCGTTAGCAATTTCGCAAAAAGTGCAAACGCATTTTCTAGAACATTTACGGAGTTATCGATTTTTCTTGCACAGCAAAGAAGAGAGTGGGTATGACTCTCGGCGTGAATGCTCTCTAGACATTTTGAAATGATTGATTTTTTAAGGCGGGATGAGAAGAAATCGATGCGCATTCTGTCACCTCCATTAGAAGCATAGAAGTGACCGGAAACTCGTGGGAACGATCGCGTTTTTTTTCAAAAAAATGCGTTTCTCAGGAGTTTAGTTGGCATAAAGAAAAAAATGCAGTAATGTTTCACAATCACATCAAAGCAAGGAGTGATTGCAACTGGCAATAAATTTTCGATCGGCCATGGCCAAACAAATTACAATCACAAATATCAGATCAAGCCTCTTCCTACAGTATGCCTTTCCCAACCTTCTACCGTATTCCACTCCTACCGTATACCTTGGAATAAGTCGATACGAGCGTGGCCAGGGTGCAGATCTGGGTGAGCGCGCCCACGTCTGAGGCGTCCGCCAGCTCGAGTGTGCGTGCCAGATTAGCCAGTCGTTCCGCGCAGAACCTGAAAAGGCTATCGATTTATTGATTGATTAGCGATCGGAAACTGACTGAATTTAATAAGATGCTATCCCAGTTAGCGTGCCGAATTGGGGAATTTTCTTTTACTGTTATCATAGCACTCAAGGACGAATTGAGGGATTCAGGTTCACCAATACTTGTTTCATTGGTGAAACAACGATCATAGAGCGAACTCCAACATTGAAATCATTCATTTTGATCTAATGGCATGTCAAATCTGTGATTAGCATGGCAGCTAACAGTGAATCTCAAAAATGGATAATTGTCTACCGTAATCTCCTCGCTACCGTACCTCAACGGTTTCCGATCAATAAACATCTTGTCGTTGATGTCTTTGAGGAAGGAGGCGGGACTCTCGATGAGCACGTGCGACGAGCGCAGTCGGTGGCGGATGTACTCCACCACTCTGAAAAATCGATCGATATTAAGGGTTACGGTAGTATACGTAACTCAATCGATTACTAGTGAACCCCACATGAAACAGGGAGCGATATTTTCCTACTGATTGATATGAAATAAACTATTTTTAGATCACAGATATTTTTTACTGGAAGTGATGGACATGGTTGAACTAACTATTCCACATTCAACATTCTTTGTCCTACTTGTGCAACACGGATTCAACTTTTTGGAGGAGGAAGAAGTCAATTCCATATTTTTCATCTCGAAGCAGCCTGCTCACCGTTTCAGGAAGATCACAAAGTGGTTGGCCGTCCGGATCGATCCGGGGATGGCCTCGTTGAGGATGTCTGAAGGGAGGACGGGGTTGGCCAGCCGCTCGTCGTTCGCCCGCTCCCGCTCGTTCCTGTAGGAAAATGCTGAATTTTCGAAAATGATTACGTCATCATTAGGCAACGATAAAAAGATAATGTGTTCCTGTAAGGAAAACAGAATTTTGAGAGAGAACGAGGATTGATTGAATTTTCGAAAAAGAGTGAAAGGGGGCGCCAGCGTGAGATAATCTTAGGCAATTTCGCTCGATCTTGTATGAAATGGCGATCTTTCATGGATTGTTGCGTTATCGCTAGGCAATCTAAGGAAGTGCAACTCGGTTTCTTCGAAGTAACTTCGTTGGATCTTGGAGAAAATACTAGTCTTTTGGTCCCTGCTCCCAAAATGCATATTTTTTTGTCAAAGCGATCAACGACAGAATGCACGCTAGTGCGCTCAACATATCATACGGTCCTGGTGAAACATGCTCGAGCATGGTCCACCTCGCAACACCTAATGGCCACCACCATTCCCCGCGTACTCTAGCTTTATTGATAGCTCTCCGTTTCGCAATCAAGAGACCAGTGATCTTACATTCAGACCCATGAAATCGGCAAAGTCTCCCCTCTAACCTTTTCATCGACTCCACCATCCTTTCATACTCTGCCTGCAGTTTCTCCGCGTTCTCGTTCTTCGTCCGCTCCACCGTCCGCTCTAGCGCGGACAGCTCGTTCGTCGCGCTGCAATAATTGCAATGATTTTTCGAAAATTCGTCCGCTCTAGCGCGGACAACTCGTTCGTAGCGCTGCAATTATCATTATGATTTTTCAAAAATTCGTCCGCTCTAGCGCGGACAGCTCGTTCGTCGCGCTGACAATTGTAGGGTTACGGTAATGGAATCGATAACTGATCACGGTCATCAATAATCGATTCTCACCGATCGATCGTCTTCGCTGACACCGCCACGCTCATGGACTCGATGCAGACGGAGTCGATGTTGTGCGCCTCGTCGAAGACCACGCACGCCCTGACAGAGTGAGGAATCAATAAATGATGGCTACGGTAGACTTGACTATCGATATTTGGCGAGATGGTAACGATAACCTTGTACGGGGGAGGGAATTCGGTTTTTTTTTAAATCAAGCTGCAAATCGAACAAACACTGAAACTACAACTCCCAAAAGGCTTTAGGGAAAGCGCGAAACTGCAAGGGAGCAGGAAAATTTTCTATTTTTCCTCACTTTTTGCTGAAATCCTTGGAAACGAGCTCGGCGATCTTCGGGTCGAGAATGTAGTGGTACGAGTAGACCACGATCTGAAAATTACGAATTGTAAATTACGATGGGAGTACAGTATCGACAGGGGCAATCGATAACAGGGATTATCGATTACGGAAAGTACTGATCGACATTCAACTCGAGTTCGATCTCGGTTTCACGGTTTCGGAAAAGCTTCGCTCTTGCAAATCCAGGCGATTTTTCGGCGTTTTAGATTACAGAAAAAATCAACAATGCTTCCTTTAAAGTTCCCCTCCACACCAAAACTTACCCCCACTTTTTATTCGATTTTATGTTTTAACCGAGCGCCAATGTTATGTAAAGGAAGAAACTAAATCATAAAAATGCATATGAAGCCCGTGGTGATTTTTCAAAGTTGAGTTCCTGATCAAGGGTGAAGAGGTGTTTCGTGCGGATTTCATAATATACTGTAGTTGAGAGACTATTGACCGCGATTTGCATGGGGAGAGGAGGGTAGATCAGACGAGAGATATCTCTCTTTCTCTGGCGCTCTCTCACTCCCCCTCGCTCTCTCTCATGTGAGAGATGGGAGAGGTCATTGATCTACCCTCCTCGCTGATTGCGCGCGAATTCGAAATTATGCAGGTGTGGAGGGGAACTTTAACACACACCAGGGCTGTGCGTAAAATACTTTTCGTAAAATTTTCGTAAAACGTAATTTACCGACTAAAAAAGTCGTAAAATTCGGTAAATTCGTAAAATTTTGTAAAATTGTTCTCCTGTGATCAACTAGCTCCAGTATGCAAGCAACTAGCTCGTTTTGCTTGGTTTTGGCTTCCTAGACCTAATAGACTCGTTAAAATGATCGATAGCTGCATTCTGACATTTTTCTGTGAAGTCGTAATCCGTGATTGTGTATTTGAAACAAATTTTTAGAAACAAAATTAAAAAACTACGCTCAAAATCGAAATTTTCACTAACAGAAACGTAATTGTGCTTGAAAGTTTGACAAATGTTGGGAAAACACGTACATTGAAACCTTGAAAATCTCATTTTTGAGGCTCAAAATTTTTCGGAAAATGGTTTTTGCATTCGAAAAATTTTACGACGGTAAATTTGTACGAAAAAAAGTCGGTAAATCGTAAAATTCGTAAAATCGTAAAACGTAAAATGCACAGCCCTGACACACACTATTGATTACTGCGGAGATACGGCCTCGATAAATTCGATAATGAAGGGAAGGTGGCCTATCGAGGATTGACTTTTCAATCAATAATTCACTCACATTAGCCTTGCTCATAGCCTGGCGGGCGACGAAATACGGGCAGACGCCAGCCGACGAGCCAATGTCCTTGAGATCGGACTGGAAATTAGAGTGAATTAAGATATCACAATTATAATTTAACTACAGAACTACTGAACAATACTGCACTCCGGAATTTACTTCTATTGTATGCACAGCAAGAAACACTAAATTCGATTTTCAAGATATTTTGCGGGGGGGG
>LS502005.1:0-11131 GCA_900490845.1 Pristionchus japonicus | reverse complement strand
AATGGCAAAGTCGGCTGGGTTATGTTTCACTGAAACATACTTCACCATTCGTCGGGCAACCTATCAGAACACTAAATCAGCTAGTGCTGAACTACACTCGAGGAGTACTACCAGTCGACACATTTTTAAGGAATTCGAATTTTCCCTAGTGCCAAGGGTCCCAGCCAAATATTTTCACTGACTCAGATAGTTGCTCATACTGTGGGGTAATCGATGAAGCTGAATCACGATAGCGTCGTCATAGTTGCAGAAAAAATCATTATCAATGAGTAATTGCACCTAACGCTAAGCCCCGCCCCTCGTGGTGTTGCGACCGGTTCGTTCGGTCATGAAATTTCGATGGGTCAATTCTCAAAAATTTCAAGTTTGATAATATTTATTTTCCATAGTGTAGTTGAATAAGGCTAAATCGGCTGATCATTTATTGATCAAATATGTGGAGGAATTGCCCATCTGGCATTAAATATGAGCGCATCCTTATTTGACCGTAATCTGCATCATATCCCTATTACGTTGAAATGGTCTATGATCTTTGATTATAGGTAGTATACAATCGCCGATGCAGCACGTTTCCTATACAATAGTCAGAAATAGCAGTATGATTTGCTTCATCAGCATTCGTAGTGTGGAAGTGTGCTTTATAGTGTCGACTTCGACATTGATTTTAACTAATTATGGCGAAGTGAATTTTTCTATTTTTTCCGTCAGAGCAATCCTACAAGGTCATAGATGATATTACAACACCAATTGAAAAGGCGCATCAATTGAATCGTTTGCAAATTAATTTCAAAGACAAAAGTTGCTCAACTACTGTTTTTCGTCGGCTAATTTGATCATGAATGGCAAAGTGAATATTTCTCTATTTTTGTTTATGATTTCTGTCTCGTCAATACTTAATTATAAGCATAAAATTAGAGAGGCGCATTCCCTATTATTTGAGATTGATTGAAAAAGTCAATTTAATGCGTTGATTTGAAAGCGCGGGCATTTCCGACGTTTCTCGGGTCGCAACCCTTTCCCCGGCCCTCGATCTTGAAATTCCCGGATCAGGGTCCCTACTATCTGCCACAATATTCTTGCTCATCATACAATCTCTTGTTTCGCAGGGAGGTCAGAAGGGCAGAGCCCGCGCCCGTGCCGCCACCCGCTGCCAGAGGAGGCAGGAGGGACGAGCATGCAAGGTATGCCCCTTATTTCACTCGCGATGCTCAAATCTCTCTGTGGCGCATAAGCTCTATTTTCTAAAAATGGAAATCCCCAGCTGCTTTTCACATGACTTTTGCAGATGCATGAATTGTGATTTTTGTGACGAGAACGTGCAAGTTGTCTGATGCTGATGTGCCGGGGTGCCAGACGTTGTAGCGTTTTATTTGTTTGACCAACTGGGGATTTTGTGCACCGCGAGGGGCATGAATTGGGTGGAAGATCGAGAAGATCAGTACGTCCTTGATCCTCCTTGGAAAATAGAATACAAAACTATTCCTGTGAAATTTACGTGCTCCGTGTGGTAAGAATTGGAAGATCGGTAGAGACGGCCAATATTCGATCGAACAATATTCCATTTGAAAAATTCAGATGTGTGCAACAGTGAGGTTTTGTGCTACGCGAATGCCATGTAGCGCATGGGTGCTCGTTGGATCAATACGTTCTTGTACGCGATCACGAAAATAATACATTCGAATCTCCGTCACACTCGTGCACCAATCATGATACATAGAGCGAGAGTTACTCCTTTTATCAATCCATCCTCAGATCGTCTCCTAAGATTTGCGCATAGAATAGAGTATGTGGGTAGCGTGATGGGAGTTGTCTCGTTCGATTGGTCTGTTTCATCCATAGCATAATACGGCGCTCCTTCACTTCGCCGGACAATGAGATTAAAATGAATTGAGTTTCAGGTATTCCCTAAATGAAATGGTTTCTCGCAAGGTTGGTGGTCGGGGTTGGAATTGAAACTGTCCGGAGATGTGCAGGAGTACCCATAATACGGTATCGATTCAGAGACCGCGACGCTCCTCGCGATGCGCGCGACGCCTCCAGACGGTCGATCGACAGCAAGCGCGCGCCCGTCGGTGGGGTGGACTCGAGTGAGTGTTCATGTTTGTTGGTTGAAGCCTGCTTTCATTGAAGCTCCTTGATCACTTTTAGCAATAGGTTGGCACTGCACCATTATTCGCGCTGATGTACTGGAGTGATTTTTTTTCCAGTTATCATGGAGAGCTAGAATTGCAATTGAGTTATTGGCGCGAGGTTATCGCGAAACTGTAACCGCAACTCTCTTGAAAATTTCCAGTAAAATAGCGATTTCGTCCTAGACCACTTGAATAGGCTAGCGTTCTACATTCTGTAACTATAACTCTAAATATCGTAACCTACCACAGCCACCTCTAATTATCGATTGCAGGACACCTGGACCGCGAGTCGCGCGATCTCGAGCGGCAGCTGGCCAAGGTGCAGCGGGAGCTGGAGCAGCTGGAAGGAGGAGGAAGAAAGGGAGGAGCGGGAGGAGGCAGCAGCAGCAGGGACAAGGAGAGGTAGGTATGGAGGGGGTGGAACGGGAAAGCGATGAGCTATGGGAAGGTTCAGCAGGGCATTGTGAATTCTGATATTTGACAATCTGATCAGCCCATTGTGGCAGGTGCAATATCAATGGTCTAGTAAGGACTGTGAAACATTACCCTAAGAATCTCTGCCCTAAAAATCCATATGGATTTCAGCGATCGCTCGCGCCGCTCTGCGCCCTCTCGTCCAGCGGCCTCCGCACCGCGTCGTTCTGCCGCGGCGCCTCCGCCCACACGCGACCTGCGCGCCAGACCGGCGCCGCCTCGACGCACGGGCGCGCCGCCGCCCGCACGCGGCCTCACAACGATGACGTCATCGACCGCGTACACGCGCACGTTCCCCGTGCGCTCCTCGACCATGCGACTCGCCAACGGCCGATCGATCGGAAGACGCCCTGCCAGAGTAAGTGCATACGGTAGGATACGGTAACGACGGCAAAAAAAATATCGATAATCCCACCGGGACCCCGCCGTGGAGGATCAGGATCCCCCACTGGAATCAAACACAGGACCCCTTCGATGAACCCCGAGATCTCACGAAGACTACTGAAATCAATACCCCCAGATAATGAACCCGAGCTACAGTAATCCCTCACAGACACATCAAGTTTCTACAGTACTCGCTCCTTTCTCTCCATACCTCTCTCCCAATCTATCAATCAGACACGACTTCCGACTCCTTCCCCTCCCTCCCCTTCTCTGACCCCGCCCCCAATCGACCTTTGCAGCCAAGCGCAGTGCTGCCGTCGCTGATGGACACGCTGGTGCCGCGGCCGGGACGGCGGACCGCTCCCGTCGCACGCGTCTCCCGCTCGTCCGCGTGGGAGGCGCCGGTGCGTCGCGGCGGCGCTCCGCCGCCCCCGGCGAGGCTGCCCGTGACCAGGCGCGTCGTGAACTACGCGACGACCGCGGGCAAGCGGACGGTCGGCGGCGCGGTGACGCGCGGAGTACGCGGCGCTGAGGTGGCGCTCAGCTCGCGTGAGAAGGTCAGACGGGCGAAGGAGAAGATGCGAAGGGAGGAGGAGAGACGGAAGCGAGGCAACGAAAGGAAGAGACCGGAGAAGCCGAAGGAAAGCAGGGAGAGCCGAGTGAAGAGAAAGGAAGAAGGTACAGCCCCAACCCCCCAGCTCGAGATATGGATTCCTGACCCACGAATCTGATGGCATTTTCCGCATAGGGGACCCTTATTTGGACTCGTAGTTGCTCGGAGTCAACATGGGAATCTCAAAAACGAGCTGCTGTGAGTCCAAAGTGGGTCCCTTGTGTGAAAAATGACCGACGTCAGAGCCTCCTCGTTGTGAGCAGATGGAGTGTAGCAGGAATGAAGGATACTGTACCCCTGAGACCAGTAAGGGCTACGGTATCAGGGAAGTATCGATTGGGTGAAATTATGGCGCATTGCAGACTTTGCGTGGCTTGAGACGATCATGAGCGAGGACGAGGAACTGGATGAGGAGGCGAATAGGTGATTTATTTTGTTTTGAATTGTTAATTAACTAATTAATTATCTTAATTTGCTGCATTTTAGTAGTGAAGAGCATATGAGTTGGATGATTGGTGCGAGTTGTTAGTTAAACAAACACAAAAGTAATACGATCTCTGCTAGGTTAATATTGGCTGCAAGTGGGCCATAAGAGTGCTTGTTGGAGCTCGGTGTAATTTCTTCACTGTTCATTCACCAAAAAAATAAAATTACGAACTACCGAAACTTCTTTGCGTTTTGGTAATATCAGGAGTGGAGCGATGTCAAAATCGATCGTTCAGCTATCTCCTCATAAAAATTAGTCATTAATTACCGTTTGTTAATCGATCAATCGGTCGCAGGAAGGTGCTGCTGGCGCCGCGACAGCGTCGCGTCACCGCGGTCGTCGACCGGGCCGCCGTGCACCCCGCCACGGCCGAGAACCTGCAGGCGAAGATGGAGGAGGGCGATGGTGAGGCAATTCGAAATTGTCGTTCCTGCGAAACCCTGAAGTCCATAAGGGAATGAAAAGTAGTAGGAATTACCCCCTGTCACTATTCTGATTGAGACTGCCGCTGCTAGTCGATAGCACTAGGTTAGAATCAATTTTAGAGGCCAAGATGGAGGAAGGCGATGGCGAGACGATTTTCTTTCCTTATCCAAAGAAGCTGATGCTTAAAAGACGATGGAAAGTAGCAGGAGGTTGAGGAAAAGTTGTAGCGAATGCGTAGCTTGTTCAACAGTCCATGAGCTCACCACACCAGTTGGTGTTGCAGCAGTGGTAGAAAGCTACTGTCGTGTCGGTGGAATTAATGAAACGTTTCCATGAACTCTTAAAAAGGTGTAATAGCACTTGCTTGCAGTGGACGCCGAGCCGGAGCTGTGGACGGCCGAGGAGATCGACGCGATCGAGCTGCTACCGATCGTGGATGTAAGTGATTATTGACACCCTGAAACGGAGAATTCCGGGGATATTATACTTGGTCTTGTTCATACTTGGTCGTTAGAGTGCATAGGGGCTCCCGATCGTGGATGTGAGTTATTAATTAGTTTAATTAGTTAAATTTAAATAATAAAAAGATTATCAAGTATTGTAGAAGTCCATGATAATTGGTGGTATTTTTATTCCAGTCTCATTCCAGCCGCGGAGTTTGGTGCATCACGCATATTAGGAGATCGCACAATTAGATTTAGCGCCAATTGATTGCCCAGTGTCGGTCTTGTCCAAAAATCAAAATGAGCTTTCAGCAACCTCGGGTTTGATTTTAGCTGCCACGGATATTGGCGTGCCATGCGTGGTACAATACCGATGGGGTCCTAGAAAAGCTGATTTGAATCCAGCAAGCCTCGAAAAAACAAATCAATTCGAACGCGTGTTCACAATTGGGAGCAACGTTTCTCTAGATGATTTTGATCGATATTCATATCGTATCCCAGATAATCATGAACGGGATATTGATTGATTTATGGATTGATCGATCGCCTTGCAGCTGAGTGCGGACATCGGTGCTGCTTTTCTCGAGAACCATCCCGACTCCGCCCCCAAGAAGGAAGACTCCGCTCACCCGAATGGACATGCGTAGATGGAGGACGAGTGATCTACCTCTACCGTACTCCCACTACCGTACCCCTACAGTATCATTTAACACCTGGATTTATACTTAAATGGCCTTTAGCCTACTGCACCCTGTAGTTCACCCCATATTGTTTCAGTAAATAGCCAAGCCACTATGCCCTTTCTCCCGTTAAAACTCGTATTTGGATTACTAGTAAAAGTAATTTATTGTTGAAATCGTATCGATTTTTTTCTCAAGCTCCTGCATATTTCAAAAAGCGTTGAATGTTTATTCCAGGATTTTTATCGTTGTTTTATTTCTGAAGTCGGATTTCGAATCCCAAATCCCCACTCTTTCTAGTTACTCTCCGTTTCTTTAGTAATTGTAAGAACGTATTTCCCCCACATGTGAATTATTGTGTGCCCCACTTTCGCCCCTATCGTTTGCTTTGGTAAGAATTACATAATGGTAAGTGTCCGTAATAAAGGATTTCTCCCAAATGCTAGTGTGTGTTTGCTAGCAGAGTCCGTACGGTCGGTTCGATACTTGTCGGGCAAAAGGGGGAGGGGCGAAGGGAAAATTGATCTTTGATCTCTAGACGAATTCTCCGACCCCACAGCAGTTCGCGGCCGTAGCAACGATGGCGCAGCGATGGGAGGGTCAGTTTTTTTTTTGATAAGCGAGTTTGAGAAGAATATTGTGGTTGACAACACTCGCAGATAGTTGTATAATGCGTGAAGCCTAGATGGAATTGGGCTGGAATTAGAGTAGTTTGTTGTAATGGGTAGAGGCTGAATTCGTGATACTGATTCGAACTGTTGCACTGGGAAGTTATGGTAGTCGTATGTCCTGAACCTCGCGGGCAATTTATTATCAACAGTTCTAATTTTGTAGCGATGAGCATTGATTTCTTGTTTTCTTTTTCAAGAACCCACGCCTATTGTAAAAGTTTCCTAGTGTGAGAAGTGATAGAGTGGATGTAGCCTAGATTTTGCTTGCATAATGTTCTCAAAATCTTTCTATGGTATTGCGTTATCCAGACTCAATAATTTCCGGAGCACACTTGCGAAGTTATCCTACACGTGAAGCCCAGATCACCGAATGCGTGAAACTATATTGAATCTAATTTTCAAATAATTAATTAATTAATTAATATAATCGCAGAGCTCCGGAAGCGCGCGCGCACTCTCGAGAACGACGTGGACGTGAAGCTGACGCAGCTCAACAAGATGGCCGGCAATGGTAATTGTTGTTGTTGTTGTTGTTGTTGTTATTGTTGTGTTGTTGTTGTTGTTACTGCTGCTGTTGTAATTTATCGCATGCCGGGCGTTCGCTACTCAAACAGTAGTGGGCAGCTCCCACGTGAACAGGTAAAAAATGATAGGGAAAATCTTGTGCAATCGCATTAGGGTGTGTACTTGAAAAAATTAATACAGTAATCGATAACTCAAGTGCTACCGTATCCGCAGGTCGCTCGTCTCTCTCCTCGCACGACTCCTCCTCCTCGTCCTCGTCCGATCGACAGCAGCTCTTCAGCGGCATGTGCGACGGCCTGGAGCGAGTGATCGGCGCGCTGCAGGAGTGCAATGATGAGGTACGGTAGGAGTAAGATTTATCGACGAAAATCCATGCTGATTCGATATCCAATGTTTGAAGAAGCAGTGAAGCGCGAATAGGATAGAAGTACTGATCCCATGATTTTTAGTACCGTCTACTGGATTCGCATTGGCCTTGTTGACTTCTCGCACATTTGAGTGAGACGTGAAACATGTATCCTTCGCATCCAAAATGTGAACGGGCACTGGCTGTAATGTAGCTGTGCGTGCAACGATATTTAAGTGTAATTTCTAGATATAAACATTAATTTATTATATTATAATAACATTAATCCTGGAGATGTCGTCGCTCGTGGAGGGCAGTTCGGGCGCGGGCTGGGCGGCCAACCCCGCCGTGACGCACACCGTCAGGAGACACAGGGACATCCTGCGGGATTACGGTAAGGGAGGCTTTATCGATTATGTTCTCAATTTGGCGATATCTCTCGGCGAATTGACGCAAAATCTGCACAGGGACATCCTGCGGGATTACGGTAAACCAGGCTTTATCGATTGAATTGTCGATTTGGCGATATCTCCCGACGAATTGACGCAAAATCTGTTGCAGGCAGCGAGTTCAAGCGAGCGCGCGAGAACATCCAGGGACAGCTGCAGAGGTGAGTAACTCGCGTCGTGAGGGGTTGATGAGGATTGCTCGTTGCTCGAATCGGGCGTGTGGGGATGCGATACACGGAGGCAGGATTTAGACAAAGTTGATTGCCCACATTGTCAGACCAAACATTAGTCCCTGCGTGTTTCTCTCTCATTTGTAGTGGTTTCGAAACTCGTAAGGAAGCAGATCACGGAAATTGGGGGCATTGTGGCCCGTATATCGTCTTGTAGTCTCGTACGGGATTCAAGATCAGAGGTGGAAGAATACCCCGGATTTCGCAGAGAGTTCCTGCTCGCCGGCTCCTCTCCCTCGTCGCCCGACAGCTCGTCCTGCCTCAACAGAGCACTCAACACCAGAGTACTGAGGCAGGACGAGCCGTCGGAAGGGAGGGGGCTTCATAGAGAATTTTGACTAAAATCGCCTTCATTGTGTAGCGTAGACAGTGTAATTTGATCTTTCAGAGGGGGTTTGAAAACCGTTGATTCTTACAGAGAGTTCCTACTCGCCGGCTCCTCTCCCTCCTCGCCCGACAACTCGTCCTGCCTCAACAGAGCACTCAACAGCAGAGTACTGAGGCAGGACGAACCGTCGGAGAGGAGGGAGCATCATAGAAAGAAATTAGCTTAAAATCATCTTTATTGTTCAGTGTAGACTGTGTATTGTGGAGTTTAAGATGGGGTTTGAAATCAGAACCGGAAGAATACTCCGGATTTCCAGAGAGTTCCTGCTCGCCGGCTCCTCTCCCTCCTCGCCCGACAGCGCGTCCTGCTTCAACAGAGCACTCAACACCAGAGTACTGAGGCAGGACGAGCCGTCGGAAGGAAGGGAACATTGCAATGAGAAATGTGCCAAAAATCTCATCCTGTGTAGAACTTGCAGTTTGCGGTTTGAAACCGGTTGTTTCTTACAGAGAGTTCCTGCTCGCCGGCTCCTCGCCCTCCTCGCCCGACAGCGCGTCCTGCCTCAACAACCGAGTGCGCGCGAGCGACGTGTACTACAGGGAGCAGGTGAGTAGTTGGGTTATTTGCCTGGGTCAACTTGAACTAGGCGGGAGAGGGGGTTGGGTTAGTGGATTAAACTTTTTCTTCACTTGCAGATGGGAGTATTCGTTGAATTGTGTCTGAGGTCCGTAAGTTGTCGTTTCATAGGTGGTTCAAGCTTAGGACAGAGAAAAAAAGCCAATCTTTCCTTCTGACGCTTTTCAATAAACAGTACTTCCGATTGTAAATTTGTCAATGTAATAGCTAGATGATGGTCGGAGCGAGAGAGGGTGCGAAATGGATAGAGTCCTAATCAAGTGATCCCTTCAGTACCACATCTCCTCATGACCATGTAATTGAGTCAAGCGAGATCTGGTACATTGGGATAGATGGTTTTCATAGATACATCAATAGCGAGCAAGATAACCCTTTATGCGAGATTCAACCAAATCTCACCTTCAGGACCACATCTCCTCCTGTGACCGCCTGCTGGACGACCAGATCGCCATTGCAGTGTCGACGAAGGAGAACCTGAGCAAACAGGGACTGAACCTGAAGTGAGATTGTTGAAACTCGGTTTGGGTTGGAGGATGGCAGTAAGATAGAGAAAAATGTGTAGTATGCGTTTTGAAAAATGGTAGCTCTAACAAGCAAAGAGGCGTAGAGGGGCTGAAAGCTACTGACGGAACTGTTATAATGGATGATACCGGGAAGGCAAATCTACTCGCAGAAACTTTTGCTAGTGTCTTTACAAACGATAATGGCACCATCCCCGTTAGGCAACTACTCCCAAACGGCGGAAATTACCAAGAACCAGAGTTCCTGAGGCATGAGATATGCTTACTTATCGAACGATGGAAGCGCTCCTCCTGTAGAACACCCGAAAACATTGACCTCGGCTACATCAAAAAGATAGCCGTTCCCATTGCAGAACCACTAGAGATCATTTTCCGCCACTCTTTCGAAACGGGCATTGTACCATCACCCTGGAGGCACTCAATTATCACCCCAGTCAAGAAATCTCCTCCATTTTCCAACCCCCTTAACTACAGACCAATCTCTATCACTTCACTATTTTGCCGCATTTTCGAACGCCTCCTTTGCAAACCCATAATAGCGCATTGCGAGGACCTTGACATTTTCCCTGACGAACAATACGGGTTCAGAAAGAAGCGTTCTCGCGAGCTCCAAATGCTAGACGCTCTTGAGTATTGGACTACGTCCGTTAGCGAGGGAAAACCAGTAGACGTCATTTACTTCGATTTTGCGAAAGCTTTCGATCGAGTTTCCCACCCCAAACTGCAACACAAACTTGAAACGATAGGCCTCTCTGCAAAAACAAACAGATGGATAGCTAACTACTTGGCTGGCAGAACTTTTCAAGTTAGAGTACGCGAAAACCTATCCACTTCCTTTCCCGTTACCAGTGGTGTTCCACAAGGATCTGTACTAGGACCACTCCTGTTTCTCATTTACACCAGCGAAATCCCCTCACTAGTACAGAACAACGGAGTCATTACACGAATGTACGCAGATGACATAAAAATATATCGCGCATTTAGAAAAGGAGACGACTGTGCCCCATTACAAAGTGCAATTGAAACCATAACAAGTTGGGCTGAAGAGTGGCAGCTTCCTCTCGCAGCACACAAATGTAACTCCCTGCACTTAGGTAGAACCAACCCTAAAAGAGAATACACTATAGGCACCACTAAACTTGAGCAAAAATTAGAAGTCAAGGACCTTGGTTTTATTATAGAAACGTCCCTTATCTTTTCAAAACACTGCCAATCCATAGCTATGAAAAGCAAAGCAGCGTGCCACACTATACTCAGGGCGTTCAGGACTCACAACTTAGAAATACTCCTAAAAGCCTTCACCATTTACATTAGACCCATTCTAGAAAGCGCAAGTATGGTTTTCAATCCATACCTCCCACGCGACAAGAAAATTCTAGAAAAAGTTCAAAATTATTTCACCCGGAGATTATTCATGCGATGCTACAAAGCAACATGTCAAACCATGCCTAGAGCCACAGCTAGAAACACCAAACTAGGCATTACTTCCTTAGAAAAGCGCAGAGAGGAAATAGACCTGAAGTCAGCAATTAAGCTCCTGAGAGGCAGATACAAAATCTCGAAACGAAAACCACACCACTTTTATTCATATATATTTATGCGATTTCACGAGTAGAAACGCGGTACAATAGGAAATATTAATATTAAGTTCAATGAAACGTCGTAGAATAACAGGTAATGAGGGGATGTGGGATCACTCAGGGAAACTGGTCAGTATTCCGGATTTTACTACTAGTCTTGCCGCTCTGGGGAAGAAACTGTGGTGTCTGTAGTTAGAGGGGGAGAC
>LS498636.1:330146-341182 GCA_900490845.1 Pristionchus japonicus | reverse complement strand
CACAGCCGTCTTTTAGGGATTTTCCGGTTCTGGGCACGGCTATCGTGTATCTCATGACCCGGTTGAGCTAGAAACTTGTTCTACGGCTCAAAATGCGCGGAAAAATATGAGAAACAAGAATCTTTTGAAAAATTGAAATTTCGATTTTTTTCGAAAAAGTTATGATCGAAAGTCTGAAAACCGGATCATTCCAAAAAAGCAACCACCACCTAGAACCCCAAACGCAGTGTATTTTATTTCATAAAATGAAAGAGTGGATACATAGGCATGATTTTAAAATATTTCAACATAGGACATAGGGGGGTACCCGGGGGTGAAAAAGGCCTCTGAACATGCTGGACTGCTGTTTTTCTGACAAATTTTGCTCCTATTTCATTATTACTAGGTGTAAATTCTTGGATGCCACTCAAATAGTAATCATACATCTCCATGCGAACAAACATCACCATTAGAGTCGATTCTGCGACAGTCATTTTTGGGCCAAAACCATGAACCCGGGGTCATGGTCCAAAATTGACCTCGAAAGTCATGATGGAGGAACTTCGGATACTGTGTGCCAATGTACGGTACACTTGCCCAGTAATTTATAGAGACCACATGTACCGTAATACGGTGATCGCAAAGTGACTTTTTTCAAAATGTGTGCATTAAAGTCAGTTCTCGATTCCACGGCAGGTAGATTACGGTTCATAGGGTCTTAATAAATTACTGGACAAGTGTACCGTACATTGGCACATAGAGTCCGAAGGTCCACCATCATGACTTTCGAGGTCAATTTTGGACCATGACCCCGGGTTCATGGTTTTGGCCCAAAAATGACTGTCGCAGAATCGATTCTAATGGTGATGTTTGTTCGCATGGAGATGTATGATAGTAGTCTATGGACGTGTTTCAAATCAATCGATATCGGAGAGAGTGCAGACGGTTAGAGAAAAACGGGGTCACCCTCCCTCCCCCTACGCTCTCCCTCCCCCTACGCTCCCTCTCCCTCCCCTCATCTAAAGAGTTCAATCGATATCATGGGAGTTGGCAGGCTGTTTTGGGGGGTTTTTTCAAATCATTTTCAATATTTAAATAATGTTTAAAACTGAATAAATGTGTTACCGGCTGTCAATATCTCCTTCCACTAAGCATCATCTCAAGATTTCAATCGATATTAGTGGAGTTGGCTAGCCATTTTGGCGGGATTTTAAAAATATTATCAACATTCAAATAACATTTTAAGTTTAATTAAGCAAATGTGTTACCGGCTGTCAATATCTCTCTCCCTCTACCCTCCCTCTCACTCCCCTAAGCCTAAGCTTGAAATTTCAATCAATATTAGTGGAGTTGGCAAGCCATTTTGGCGGGTTTTTAAAAATATTTTCAACATTTAAATAATATTTCAAATTCAACCAAGCGAATATGCTACTGACTGACACACTTTTCCTTCCATTTTCTTTCCCTTTATCACTCATTTGCCATGGATTCGCTCACCTTGAGCGGTATTCTCTCACGTGATCCTTTCGCTAAATGGGATTTTATTGGATGTTTCGCCAGTGATGAACTTCCTGTTATTACAAATCATAGCAAGTCACTTTGTTTCATTGTCAACACTGACAGAAGCGACCAGCCAGGTGTTCATTGGTTTGCAGTTTACGTTCGCCGTTCGAATGTATACGTATTCGACAGTTTTGGCACCTTTCCAAGAGTAGTCCAAGGGTGGTGTCACGCACTTGAACGGCCAATCCATTTCAATTCAGTTTCTCACCAATTAATCGACGAAGTTACATGCGGGGGATACGCAGTGTATGCACTGTGTGAACTAGCAAGAGGAAGACGTTTCCCAACCGTCGTCTCGCACTTCCTCAATACACGCTACGACGACGCTTTCATCCGGCACTACCTCGCACGCGTGCACGGTGTACATATACCCCAGACTATGCCATTTTAGCTCATTATGTCATCCAAACTCGTTACGCACCGGCGGTTTCTCGAAGAGCTCTCGCAGAACCCCGCTCTTGTACGAATTGCCACCCCCGCTCAGCTGGCCTGTATTGTTGAAATTCTTCATAATCTGCATAAAGTTGCTCTCACATCAAAGGAAAAGAGGAATATCGCTCGTGTTCTCCCGATTGTGAAGGAAATTGCAAGAGTTCGTCGAGCAGACAAGGCAAGGGCACAACTCGTACAGCACGGCGGGGCTATTCTACCCTTCATTATTCCAGCGGCACTTTCCCTTCTTCTATCGGCAGTATGAACAACACTACTAAGTACAAGCTCGTGCCTATGATTGCCCTCAACAAGGACGAAGCGACACTAGATCAGATGCAGAACGAATTACTCAGTATTCTAAAGGCACCCAATTTGTCAAGTTTGGAGAAACGAATGATCTACGAGGACCTGCTCAAGCGAGTGTACAACTTCAAGATGAACCAAGATCCGAAGAGTATCCAACGAGAGACTAGTGAGGGTGACAAACACCAAGAGGATGAGCATTACGAAGAAGGAGATCAAAGAGTGAGATCGCCATCACCGGCTCTACTTAATAATGATGTTGGTGATAACTATCGTCCTTTTCTGCCCCAGCAACCAGCGACCCAGAATCTAGTTATCGATGACAGGAGAGAAGCTCTCCGCGATGATGAGATTCCACGCTTTTCGCGTGGAAATATTCAAAAACGTACAAGAATGCCTAAGCCTAAGCCTAAGCCTAAGCACCAGCTCCAAGGAGTTCCTGCAGTACCACCCATTCCGCAACCACAGCTCCAACAACAGCTTCAACAGCTACCCTTTGTGCTTCAACAACAACAACCACAACTTCAGCAATATCATCCACAACCTCCTCAGCCAGTTGCATTTGTACCAGTTCCTCATCCTATTCAACCTCGTGGACGTCCAGCGAAGCGTAAGGCCACTAATGATTATGATAACGTTCGTCCACCTCCAGCCAGAGATCTTGTGCCTCCAAATCGTGCACCTCGCTACCCTCAACCCGCTCCAAGCCGTAAGCGCACGGTCGACGCACCCATTGGTCGACCTCCTCGTCCTCTACCAGCTATTCGGAACCTACCAACTCGAAAGCGAGCTACACCACGTGACATCCTCCCCCGACTGTTCGGTGAGACCGTCAGTAAACGTCCTCAACTTGGTGGTGGTAGGTTGCGTGTCAAAACATGGCTCTAAGTGCCAAACAAATTTCCAACCTCAAAGATGCTTACTTCAACCTTGATAATCCAACCGCATTTTCCTCTGTAAAGCAAGTGGCTGCAAAGGCAGGTGTGCGTGTGTCCGATGCACTTAATTGGTTTCAGGAACAAGATGTGTATACTTTGCACAAAAATTATCGCAGAAAGTTTCCCCGTCGCACGGTGCACGCACCCGGACTATTGTACACACTGCACGGTGATTTGGCCGATATGCAGGCACTTGCCAAGTATAATGATGGTTATCGTTATTTTCTCATTCTCGTTGATTGCTATTCCCGTCGTTTCTTTGCCGAACCTGTTAAAAGTAAAACCGCACCCGACATGGAGGCAGCGTTCGATAAAATGTTCAGCTCTGGCAATGGATGGCTCCCAACTAGGGTTGGCTTGGCAATCAAGATTGCAAGATCTTGAAAAGTTATAACTCAATTATCTCTTCTTGCCAAGAACAACGAATTGTTTTTCAAGATCTTGGTTCTTGAAATTTCTTGAAATACAACCATTTCCATCACTTTTTGCGAGAGAGGCGGTCGGTGCTGACCTGCGCGCGCGAGAAATGAGAGGGAGGAATGATCCAAGATCTTCAATCTTGAAATGATCTTGGTTGTTTTTCAAGATCTTGAAAAGAATTGGCAATGAGCCAATTCTTGTCAAGATCATTCGTCCCCAATCCAATCTTGAAAAGCGGTTTCAATCTTGACAAGCCAACCCTACTCCCAACAGCACTCGTGACCGACCAGGGAATGGAGTTTTACGCTAACCGTATGAAAAAGTATTTTGCTGACCGAAATATCAATCATTATTCGACTAAATCCGAGATCAAAGCATCGCTCGCGGAAAGGGGCATTCGCACGGTTAAGACTCGACTTTTCAAGGCACTGACACATGAGAATACTTTCCGATGGATTGAGAAGCTACCGAAAATTATTGATGCAATCAATCATTCCGTCAATCGGTCAATTGGTCGTACGCCCGCCTCAATTCAGGATGGAGATTTGCAGGATCGCCGGAACCAAATGCCATTGGGAATAACAAAATTGAAGTTTGCGGTCGGTGACACCGTTCGTCTGCTCAAGTATCGACAAGTGTTTGACAAGTCGTACCTGCCTAATTTCACGCAGGAATTGTTTGTGATTAGTGCAGTCAAGAGTTCACACAAACCAGTTTATTATCAACTCAAGGATCTCAATGGACAACCTGTAGAGGGAAGTTTCTACGATGAAGAACTGGTGAAGAGTACGAATCGTGAACAAGTGTACAAGGTGGAAACTGTGCTCAAGACAAGAAAGTATCGCGGTAAAACCCAGCACTTTGTCAAATGGCTGGGTTATGGTCCCGAGTTTAACAGTTGGGTTGATGCTACTGATGTTCATCCTATTTGATGCGAATAAATTATTTTCATTAAACGATGCTATCCACAACAGGCACCCGCTCAGCGTTGATGCCAAGCTCCGAGCTGAATTCCGCAAACACGATACAGTAGATACCGCCAGCGGGCACGGCCTGACTGAAACGAATACGTAGACTAGTCTCACCCATCTTGAGTAGATCACGAGTGTCCGAATCCTGAGCGTTGGGCGAAATGTCGAATCCGAAGAAGGTGTGTCCGTTCTTGAAATGATTAAAGGAAATTCCGTTGCTCTCACCGCTCTTTGTGAATCCAAGCGTATCTTGAAGCGCGAGATAGGCGCGAGCACAACTGTTCTGGTCAAAGTTCATATTCCAACTGCGAAGGGGAAGCGTCTCGGTGCCCATGTCCAGGAACACCTCGGCCACACCAAATGGTCTAAAGTAGAATGGGTTTGTGTTGGTACTTCCATTAAAGTTCTCTGAAGCGACAAATCCGCAGATCAGCCGGCGTGGAGTTGCGGTGGTGAACAGCTTGTGCTCGGGTGCGTGCAGACGACCAGCGGAAATGAAGAACGACCTCATCTGAATTGAGTTTAGCTGATAGGATACGAGCCGGTGCTCGCGAAGCATGGCATCAATGGCGAGCATGGTGCTGTCGTGACAAGTGATCTGGCGTGACAGAAATACGAGATCCTCAATGACGAGTGAGTAGGGCTGAAGATCACCACGACGCTGCTCGATGCGGAATGCATCGCTAGCCGGGTGAAGAACGATTTTGAAGTCGAGAAAAGGTAGAAGTGCACGAGGTTGCTGGAAAATGTCGGCACTAATGGGCGCAATGAATTCCATAGTCTCTCCACCATCGGCAAGGTCGCATCGTGCCACGTAGGTGGGATCGGCGTAATCATCCGGATCTTCCTCCATCGAGAAACCGGCAAGCGCCAGATGAGTTTCCTTGTAGTCCTTTGAGTGGCCGAGCAGACCCTGGATGTACGCCCGATACGGGTACAGCACTCCACTGTCGAACACTTGCTGTCCTCCGATAAAGATTTGTGTCTGACGGAACATTGTCTGTCCAATAAGGTTAATGGGTGCATACTGTACACCATCAACCGCTCTCCTATTTCCGGTTAGATCTCGAATCGAGCATCTCACAAGCAGGTGAGATCGTTGAAGATCGAGGAAATTCTTGCTGTTATTGATGCGAAATTCGTAAGGCACAGTGTTGACACTGTTGCTCGTAGACACTTCAACCACTCGACTACTCTCGATACCAACATTGGTAAGTGGAACAGTAAAGAAGTCAATTTCAGGAGGAATAGACTTTCCCGAGTCAGCGTCAATCTTGAACATACCGCTCAGCACTAGTGCACAGAGTAAGAATGAAGGAATAAAGAAGAAGAAGAAAGAAAAGACGAGTCAAGGGGTTGAGGGGTGCAGGAAGATGGGGGGGGGTGTGAATGAAGAAAAGGTAATCACTAGGGACCTAGGGGTTTCCTAGGGTTCCTAGGGCCTAGGGAGAGTAGGGTCCTAGGGCCTAGGGCCTAGGGAAAGGAGGCGCACTTCTTTCTTTCTCTCTTCTGACGCAAACAATAATGTTCTGATGTGCACATCAGAACGTCAACCAGGTTGCGTAATTTTCCGCTATAAATAGCGGAAATATTACACAACCGATCAGTCTTATCTCCCGTTCGTCACTCGTGCCAGTCGCTCCGTCTATACCCTCCTCTACGGAAAATGCTCTCTTCTGAGGATCGTGCCAAGTTTGATGTTACCACTCGTTCCGGACTCGCCAATTGGCTCGATCTTCATATCAGTATGTTCTCAAACGTCCCACTTACGAGACTACTTGATATTCTGGAGAGCATGCACCCCGATGTGTCTGTGTATGTCCCGCGTGACTTTGCAGAGTTTATCGTGAAAGAGATTGAGGATGTTGACCTATACGTTGTGGGACAGACAATTCGAGTCATAAAGTTCCGTGGCTAGAGAAGTCAAATGTTGCAATTTCAATATTGAACTTGTCCTTATACGATAAAGGCTTGCTACTCTGAATCAATGTGCGAAGAACATTAACAATCATTTCGCCCTCACGAAAAGTGTGCTCTCTAAAATTCACAAACAAATTATTACCGTTGAAGGGGATATTTTGGTGCCTAACACAAAGTGCGTACCTCATGCCTTGAGGTAAATTACCACAAGTATGATTGATAAAGTGTTGAAAGGCTTCAGCTAGCCGTACGTCATCTGGTACGTTCGTATCTGGGATCATACGGAATCCACGCACTTCCAATCGTGATGAGGAAG
This sequence comes from Pristionchus japonicus, assembly GCA_900490845.1. Classification (NCBI taxonomy): domain Eukaryota; kingdom Metazoa; phylum Nematoda; class Chromadorea; order Rhabditida; family Neodiplogasteridae; genus Pristionchus; species Pristionchus japonicus. The sequence continues at coordinate 334,340 of LS498636.1, read as the reverse complement.
GGCTGGTTGAGAATAAGGTACTGTGGTCAAACGTGTAAAGTTCTGAAAAAGGAGATTGTATTCAATGAAATTGTAGTGCAAAGGACTCACCGTTCATGACGAGTGGTGAGATACAAATAGATGGAGAGAGCGGTAGGCAAATTCAGTTCAACAAATGTTTATTGCACATACAAATTAGTACGGATCAAGGTAGTGATTTCGTTGCGGCACTACTGTTCTCTGAGTCTTTCTTGCTCTTCTTTCTTTCACAACTGATCCTCCTCGAAGTTTTCCGATTCCAACAAGATTACGAACTTGTTCCCGTCCGTGCGTCTTTGCCGACTCTTTGAAACTACGACCGGCAGCCACATCTTTGGCAACATCGGCGACTCCACTAATGAGACTCTGTCCAACTACAGAATTGAGAAATCTCGGAATTACTCTCCACAGCTGTCCAAGGAAACTTCCAATTGAGCCGCCCCTTTGATACCTTCGTCCTTGAAAATAGGCAACTGTTGCACCTCCAGCTTGGTTCTTGAAAATTTTAATCCAATCTTTTTATCCGGTTCGTACACTGAGTAACGCATGACACAACCGCTCAGCGAGATTGTACAATACACAAAATGATGTTAGTGGTGTTGTTTCTTACGGAGATGTAGCACAACAACAGCTGTACCATAGTGGAACTTTACCAGCTCTCCATATTCGTTTCTAATGTCAATCTGAATACTGTTGATAAGACCTGTGCGACAGCCAAAGTACCTCACGGGATTGAATACAGAATTACATGTGCTACCGTACGAACCAATGACTGGTACGATCCTAAGTTGATTGGTGGTAGTATCTCCGAGAATTGAATAGGCTGTGATATCTGAGAAGATGTAGAGAGCGTTACTTCCTGCTTGAGTTGTTGGTGAGTACTTGGATAGCCGTGTCTGCCTGATTACCGGTTCTTCGAAGCCAAGCAGGAACATGAGACCTTTGGAGAGGTGAACCGATGCAGCTCGTGCATTGTTCAGCTCCACCTTGATACGATTAGAAAAGTCATCGTAGATAAAGGTTACCGGTGGTGGACCTGGCGCGGCTATTCCGGGCGCAAACGTTTCTTCCTCATCCGAATCTAGCAATTCTGTTTCTTCAATGGGTGCTGATCTTTGACCCTCAGAAGGGTTTGTATTACCATTCACGTCCTCCTTTTCTTTCACAACCACTGTCTCCTTTTGCTGCGGCTCCACTGTTGTTGGCTTGGGTGCATCTGTCATTTTTAGCACTCCAAACCTAGGCTCCGCGTAAATTGGTGGTTCGAGTTTAGGGAATTTCGGAATGGTCATCTCGATGCGCTTGACAGGTTTCCGCTTGGGTGGAATGGGCACGTTCCTCCCATAACTTGGATGAATCACCTTTGTATCTGAAGGAATGTGCATAGTACTTCCCTGGAAGGCATCGCCGCTAACTTGCACAGTTAGAGGAGCATGAGCGGTAGGATACTCTACAGCAATCACTTGCAAAGTCTGATCCTCATCAGGTTCCAGCAGTCCATCGCTGTTGTCCTGTGCGAGTGTCGTTGTCACAGGAGGGGCAGGAGTGGCTACTGCAATTGGAGCGGCTGTCGTAGCCTGCGTGGGCACTCCTTCCCCTTCCTTTTTATCCTTTTTATCAACCTTCTTGTCTACTTTCTTCTTACCCTTTTTATCCACCTTCTTTTCATCCTTCTTATCTACTTTCTTGTCCTCTTTAGTTTTCTCTGTCTTCTCTTTCTTACTAGATTGGCTTGGAGGGGCAGGGGTTGGAGTTGATGATGATGATGCTGGGAGTTGCGTGGGCGCAGGTGTAGGGGCAGGTGTAGCACTCGGTGGTTGCGTATCATCGGGCAGTGGATTGAGGAGTTGGTCCTCATCTGATTCGAGCAATTCGTCTTCCTTCGGTTGATTTCCTGTTCCTCTCTTCTTACGCGCCGGCGGTTTAGAAGCTAGAACACTGGTGAGCGTAGAGACCAGTTTCGAAGGACTGTCATAGTTTCCCTCAGGGACATAGTAGTGCTCAATTTTTCCATTTTGAAAATGAATTTCAAAGGGAAGGGGGTCTGGGATGGTGTATGCACTATTCGTGTAGATGATCTCTGCCAGTCCGCATTCCCATTGCCCGTGAAGATGAAGTGTAGATGGAAGGGTTGTGGTCCAACTGCTAATCGAATTACTGGGACCACTGACGTTCGACGGTAGAGTCAGATAGTACTCATCATCTAGGTTGATTGACATTGATTGGAAATGGGACAAGTAGCGAGAGTGAGCTTGTGAGGATATTCAGCCAAATTTCGAAACAACTATCCTTTCGTAGAGTGAGATTGACGGCAGCAACTGCGACTACGACGACAAGTACTGCACACTGAACAATGAGAACTGACCGTTCACGATTCATGCAACGGTAAAGAATGAGCTCATTTGCACTTTGAACAATGACCGCGTGCGGCGGATTCAAGCTGCGTGTTCCCTTTACAATGCTTATCTGTGGCGGGACCGGAACAGGAAAGACAGAGTGGTTGTGCAAACTTATCGACAATTCCCATGATTTGTTTGATAAACCCCTGAAGAAAGTGATCTGGTGCTATGGCATTTCAACTCAAAAGCATGCACATCTCGGTCGCGATAACAGTTTCATCCTCAATGAGGGTCTGCCAGATACCACGCTTATCGATGAAGTGGTTGGGATGGAAGGCGATGGATGTCTGTTGGTTCTTGACGACCTTGCAGCAGAGCTGAAGAAAGCACCTGAACTCTTTGCGAACTTGTATTCTCGAATCTCACATCACCGATGCATCTCTGTCGTCTCGATCCTTCAAAATCTCTTCAGTGTACCTCGCACAGCCAGATTGAATTCTTCCTACTTGTGCATTCTCAAGACCACAAGCGACATGAACTTTCTCTTCTCTCTTGGACGACAACTTTTTGATAAGGATCAGTATCGATCGTTTATTGAGGCTTACAAGGATGCGACTTGTAAACCTTTTGGTTACCTCTTCCTCGATCTTCATACTCGAAGTGATGATAACTGCCGCTTGTTAACCGATATCTTCTCTCGAAATCTTACTGTATACGTTCCAAAGAAACGATAAACAATTTCAAGACAAATGAGTAATAAAGGTAAATAAATTTAACGAAAAGTGTGTCAGTCGGTAGGCTTAGGCTTAGGCTTAGGCTTAGGGGTGCGAGAGGGAGGGTAGGGGAGGGAGAGATATTTACAGCCGGTAGCGTACCTACTCAATTGAATTCTAAATACCTTTTAAATGTTGAAAATATTTGAAAACCCCACCTAAACAGCTTGCCAACTCAACTATTATCGATTGAAATCTCAGGCTTAGGCTTAGGGGAGTGAGAGGGAGGGTAGAGGGAGGGTAGAGGGAGAGAGATATTGACAGCCGGTAACACATTTGCTTAATTAAACTTAAAATGTTATTTAAATGTTGATAATATTTTTAAAATCCCGCCAAAATGGCTAGCCAACTCCACTAATATCGATTGAAATCTTGAGATGATGCTTAGTGGAAGGAGATATTGACAGCCGGTAACACATTTATTCAGTTTTAAACATTATTTAAATATTGAAAATATTTTGAAAAAACCCCCCAAAACAGCCTGCCAACTCCCATGATATCGATTGAACTCTTTAGATGAGGGGAGGGAGAGGGAGCGTAGGGGGAGGGAGAGCGTAGGGGGAGGGAGGGTGACCCCGTTTTTCTCTAACCGTCTGCACTCTCTCCGATATCGATTGATTTGAAACACGTCCATAGACTACTTATGATTACTATTTGAGTGGCATCCGAGAATTTACACCTAGTAATAATGCGATAGGAGCAAAATTTGTCAGAAAAATAGCAGTCCAGCATGTTCAGAGGCCTTTTTCACCCCCGGGTACCCCCCTATATCCTATGTTGAAATATTTTTAAATCATGCCTATGTATCCACTCTTTCATTTTATGAAATAAAATTCACTGCGTTTGGGGTTCTAGGTGGTGGTTGCTTTTTTGGAATGATCCGGTTTTCAGACTTTCGATCATAACTTTTTCGAAAAAAATCGAAATTTCAATTTTTCAAAAGATTCTTGTTTCTCATATTTTTCCGCGCATTTTGAGCCGTAGAACAAGTTTCTAGCTCAACCGGGTCATGAGATACACGATAGCCGTGCCCAGAACCGGAAAATCCCTAAAAGACGGCTGTG
>LS498636.1:312542-329801 GCA_900490845.1 Pristionchus japonicus | reverse complement strand
CTTTTTTGGAATGATCCGGTTTTCAGACTTTCGATCATAACTTTTTCGAAAAAAATCGAAATTTCAATTTTTCAAAAGATTCTTGTTTCTCATATTTTTCCGCGCATTTTGAGCCGTAGAACAAGTTTCTAGCTCAACCGGGTCATGAGATACACGATAGCCGTGCCCAGAACCGGAAAATCCCTAAAAGACGGCTGTGGGACACGATGACCGGATACATCGAATCCTTGTCACCTGGGTACGTATCCATCATAATATGGTTGATTTCAATTGGGTTTGAAAAATCTAGTTCCTGATGGGGCTGTTTTTCATACATTCTCTCCTGATTCTTATGTTATACAATAATTTAAAATATCTCTAATTATACTTTCTAGTATTAAATAAAATATTTGGTTATAATTTATTACCTGTAATAAATAAAATCTATATGAGTGGCTCTTCATCTTGATTTGTCATTGTCATCAAATTGTCATTGAAGAACACCAAGTTTTAGCACTTCGATTAGGAAATCGAATTGACTTCCGCCTAGCTTGATCCCGTTAAAGAAAGAAGAGATTAAACATGCATTTTTGAAAGTCTAAAGTTAGCATCTAAAGGTAGCATCGGGCGCATGGCGAAATAGCGTGAGGAACACAGGGAGAAAAGACGTTCCCACCGCGAATTGGCACTCTACGTTACCATGCCATCCCGATGGCCAAAGAGGTGAGAGGGAGAGAGTGAGACCATTCCCCCGACACGCGATTGATTTGCGCGCGAAAACAATTGAGTGACCAAGATGACTTCTTAGCAATAGCGTGTGACTCTGATTTCAGGAAGGAAATAACACTTATGCTTACCCTTGTCCTAGAGTTCGCAAATGTTCCTTGTGGCTCAACAGGAAGTAAGGAGAAGTGAGGACAGGGGAGGTGTGGGGGAAGAAAGAGAGAGAGAGAGAGAGAGACCGCGCGTGGGGTGAGGCGAGGAGAGGGAGTGTGTCTAGAGAGGAGAGGGTCCTACCGTACCCTACTTTTTCAAAAAAATAGACTTGGATCAGATATGCGCGAATGTGATAGCATGGCAAAGGAGAAGAATTTATATTGATTATTTTATACAACAACACACTTTTCAATATTTTCCAGGGTTTTGAAAATTTAATAATATGGTATAAAATCTAATGTATGTTTTATAATCAGTTGAATTTTCATACTTGATATCCTTAAAAAAATTTGAGAATACCCGAAATCGAAAGAATAGCATAAGATCTAATTTTTTTTCGAGTTCCAAGAATATTGCAAACTTCTGTTGTCATTGGCATACATGTTCAAGTGGGTAATTTCCGGGAACGAGGCAAGATTTGGTAGCGGAAAGTGGATGCCTGAGAAACTACTTTTTATGATTGAGTCGATTGAATAACGTAGTTTTCGACAAATAACGTCTAATATCTAATTATCTTTCTAAATTAATTCGGGTTGCCCAAGAATGAGGTGAATTCAAATGTACAGAGGTGATGCCAGGGCAAGCGCAGAATACAAGCGCAGAACTCACACCAAAAAAACAATTTTTTATTCAATATACAATTTTTTAAAAATTTAACTGATGATAGATAGAAAAAGCGAATGCAAAAGCAGAGAACTAATCATCAAAAAAGAAGCGGAATAAACGAAGATGCAATCACATACACTAAGTCTGATTATTCTTGTGAAATAGAGAGTTAAGGAGCGGAATAAAGAAAACTGAATCAACCCACAGTATCAAGTATGAAGTAGTATCAAGTTGAGGCGGGTGCAAAAGTGAGGAGAGATAGTGGTAATATGTGGTGACAAGGATTAGAGTAATGTGGATCTCGATTCTCATCTTTCTTCACTCATCCTCCTCGAACGACTTCTTGAGGGCCTGATTGAGACGGGACGAAGTGCTTGCCTGAAAACAACCAACTCATTTTCTTGGAATGATTCGATATATTAAAAAAAAAAAGCAGTAACGGAAACAGATGGTCAAGAGTGCACTTACCGACGACGAAGACGAGCAGGGCTGATCCTCATCCTGAGCAGCGTGAAGAGCCGGGTTCTGAAATATTCATCTGAGTAGGTCAAAGGGATTATTTTCTTTTAATCAAGCAATCTGCTCACGTGAGGTACTGGAGCAGCTCCAGCCGAGGTGGACGAAAAGGAAGAAGAGGGTGCATCCTGCAATGCGATTCGTTGGAAACTTTTATTATTAATAGAGATTGGTTTTGTTATGAGAGAATTGTTATGATTAGAGAACACACAATCGGTCAGAGAAGGAATTTCGACATGTGCTCACCTTATTGCGCTTGTCGATCTTCTTCTGGGCGTTGTCAAGGTCGGCCTGATGCTGAAACGATTTATGTAATCCATAATTTGAAAATAATTGGTGAACTTTTCACTCTACGAAATGAACAAATTCGAAGTTGTCCCTCGGTTGGGAAAAGTGATATTCAAACCAAGCAATCGCTTACCTTCTCAAACAACTCCTGCATCTCGCGGATCTTCGCGATAGTCGCGGCAACGTAAGCCTCGTTAATCTTGATGCGCTCCTTCGATGCAGTCAACTGCAATGTGCTCAGATCATATTATGATATCCAAGATATTGGCCATTCAAGACGAAGGTCAGCCAATATTCCATTTGCAAACATTAAATTGATAGATACGATATGACTGCAACAAACCTCCAGCTGAGCGTCATTGAGCAGCTTCTGATTCTTGATCAATCTGTAGACGAGAATTGAGTTGTCCTTGCGCAGCTGAAAGGGCTTCGGTGAGAATGTTTTGACATGCTATCCTTGACATTCCACAAATTCCCTTATTTTAAGCTAGATTCAGTAGACCAGGCACCAAGGTCTTTCCGATGTAATAATGACAATGCTGTTTGGATCGAGATAGTGATGAGATGTTACAGTGAGACTTCATTTGCAATCGGCTTCACTCGCTTCATTTCGCATCATCTCTCATGCTGACTAGGCGACATCCACTTGTGCTTTTCTACCCCTCCAAAATCTTCTCGCTAGTACCTGGTCTCTCTCCTTCTCGGCCTCGATTGCTCTCTCCAGAGCAGCTTTCTCTCTCGCCTCCCCTTGCATTATCAGCTCGTCCTTTTCCGTGGTCTGCAAATGCATTTTTTTATCACACGATCCCATGGTACGAATTCGCTGCCAATCAACTGACCGAAGATTTCCAATCAGAGCTCAGCTTGGTGTATCTCTGCTCAGCCGTCTGCATGTCCTTGATATGCTCATCTTTGAGCTGTTGATTTGTCGCTCGCGCCTCACACAGCTCGCGCTCCAGTTGAGCCACCTTAAACGACAAATTTTACCGCATGGAAATCTCATGATGTTCAATATGATGCACAACGACATCTGGTTAGCATTAGAGATGAATGAGAGAATCTGTCTCTTGATCATACAATCATGCTTAGCAGACAGCTGAAATAGATGCCTCACCTTCGATGCCTCCCAGTCCCGCTCCTCCTCCGCATTCATCGGCTCCACCTCGACTGCAGCAGGCGCTTCCTCCGCTTCTGCACCACTTCTTCCATTCTTCGAAGCCCTTGCTTCTGCAGCCTGAAGAACTCGCATGACTACTGCTCAGACAGTCAATCGTAAAGAGTAATTTACAAAATAAGTGTTAGCACGATTCCTCGTACAGGTCGTCTTAAACGGATAGCAAACCTCCGACTGGGGGCGCTTGCGACATATCGGCGCTCGCGGAGGAGGAGTATCGTCTCTCTGCAATAGCAAAAACCATTTGAGTGCAACGATTTCAGAGCCTTACAGCTTTTGAATTCCGATTTGCTGATCTCCTAGCAGCGCGATCAAGCCTTATTCAGAAGTCTATGTCCGATTGCCACATTTTTGTGTGCAAAGAGGGAGAGTGAATCGATAGTGAGCTCACCGTGACAGACTGGGAGCGAATCACGCTGCTTGCTCTGCTCTGAGCGCGCGTCTGCACACCGACCTGCAAGGAATAGGTCTCAGACCCCAATGTTAACCACTGAATAAGGCCTCTCCTTGAAATCACTCTACATCTCTTACTGTTCTCTTGAAAACGATAGGTTACAGAGAAGCTCAAAGTCGGATGAGCTGGTACTGAACATACAACCTGAGCTCACCTCGAGGTCCTCGGACGGAGTTCCAGCCATGCTGTGCGAGCGCGTGCGCCTGCTGATCTGAAATGAATTAGCCTCACTCGAATTCGAATAGAGATCATGAGAGTATTAGATGCTTATTCTACTCTAATTAGTAACTGGCCGTAACAGAAAAACTCCTCGGAATCATGCGAGTGACGTTTTCTCAGTGAATTTACGCTTAGTTCAGGAGCCTGTCAGTTCAGAAATCAACTTCCAGACGTGATTCTTGACCAGAGAGAGAGCTACTCGAGATTCATTTGGGACAGTCATTCTATCCGAGTTCTTCGACTTGGGAATGGAACCAGAGACTGTGAGATAACTCACGGAGGCACCAGAGGGAGTGGAACATCTCGAGCTCCGTCTTGTTGGCTGAGCTGCTCCGCCTAGAAGAATCATCGATCAGTGATAAGATAGGGGGAGTATTATAGCTCCCAATCCCCCCGTCCAAATTGCTATTCTGCAGGCCCATTGCCTGGTTTAGACATATGCATTGTCAGTATCAATGTCTATGTCTAAACAAGATAGCGATTAAGAAAGATCGCTTATTGAAACCGGACTAGATACCTTTCTTGTTGCCGTTGGTCTTCATGTTGAAGGAGATGGAGCGGTTGAAGTTTGAATTAAACCCTTGAAACGTGCATTAGCGACCGTTGTAAGTCGGAGATCAGATATGGCATAGAGTCGTGGACTCGTATGAGATAGGATACAAACACAAAACTGCACGTCGTCTTTACCATAATCGAGTTATGCACTAATGGCCAAAAGGAATCGTATCAAAATCAAGGAAATAAGTGAGTGATCAGATGAAATGTGATGCTGGCGGACGATTATGAGAGATAATCAATCAATAGCAGGGGGAAATTAGCGACAACATATGGTAGCTAGAATCGGAAGAACTTGGTACGAATTACGATTAGAATCAGAACATCAAACTAAAGAAAGTGATGATGCTGAATCGATAATAAAACAAACACAGAGGGAAGTTAGCAACCACGAAATTAGCAAGAATCGGAAAGCTCAGCAAGAATCGGAATTAAACGCGATTTTAGATTAGAATCAGAACATCATTTCCAGAAGGATCATATAGGAGGCGATAAAATGATAAACAAGAGTGGAGTGCTACAGTTCATAAGAAAGCAAGGCGTGTTCATCTAACATAGCTAACGATAGAACTACATCAGAAGTGGGATTAGTGGCCAGAAAAATCAGAAACAGCACAACTTAGTGAGGTATATCAGATGAAAAATTAAGCGTGCACAAACGTGAACGAGTGAATGAGCCATAAACAAGACGTGAGTGACGATAACTATGTCACTGCGTGGAAGCTGGTCCTCTGGCGATTGCCTTAAACCCTTCGAGCAGCTGCTCGTTTGCTTCTTGAGCCCGCGCAAGAATGGCTTTGTGCTCCTAGAATATTCCACTCATTAAACCCCCGAAAATTTTAACTGAATGATTTGATAACGTATCTTAGAATTCATTTTCTCACATTCAAAATCTCCTCACCCACTCATAACCCTTAGAGTATATCGACGCTCACCTCATTCTCCTCCCTCATTTTCTCCTTGATGGCTGCCAACTCGACGCTGAGCTCTTGTCGAGCTGCTCTCTCCGCCTCCAGGTTCTGTAGATGCTGCAAGTGAAATATTTTGCGATCCTCGTTTGCGACATAGGACTATTGGCATGATATAACTCCACGCTACTAACCTGTTCGTCCTTCTTCTTCTGCCCATCTTGTGTGTCTTGGAGGGACTTCTGAACCGATTCGAGCTGAAAATTAGATCATTATTTTGCATCGGGATCGGCACAGTCTAGATCACAAACCACAAACCACAAACCGACCTCTTCGTTTCTCGCATTCAGCTGATGATTCGACTCTGCGAGCGTTGTCTTGACGCTGTTGAGCTGAAATTTAGAGTTCAGTATGCCATTGTCGATTCATTATGCCACTGATGCACATATACAGAGACTACCGACCTCTCCATTCGCCGATGCCAGCTCATCCTTCTTCCCGTTCAACTCCGTCTTGACGCTGTTGATCTGAAATTTAGTATTCATTTTTTTGGTTTGGCAGTAGAAAATCAAGCGTACTGAGATAAGTCACCTCGTCATCTCTTTCAGCGAGCTTTCGATTTGCCTCTTCCATTCCCGCCTTGACATTATTGAGCTCGAGTTGGTGCTGAACGAGACGTCAATCATTCCCATTGGACAAGCGCATTGCGAAGAACATTCAATATCACCTGATCCTGAATCGAAGAGAGTGAATTTTGAGCGGAGACGAGCTGCAATTCAAAACTCATTATTGGCTGATTGGAATAGATACCATCTTGGGAGCTGAGACAACCGCCAGCTTCTCACCACCCCCTCTGCCTGTCTCACCTGAGTCTGTGCCGTTTGCAGGTCGTTCTGGACGGAGATGAGCTTAAATTCAGTACTCATTTTTCGATAATGGTTTGTCAGAATCCAAAAAAATATGATAGACACAGAGGCAACTCACATTCGCTGCCTGCGTATCCAGCAGAGCCTTCTTCTCTTCCAGCTCCTTGTTGGCTCGGCCGAGCTGGAATTTGTCATTATTGTTGCATAAAAAGTAAAAAAGGTGAGAAGATAATACAATGAATCATATGACCACCTGGTCTTCCTTCGAGTTGAGCTGAGCGTTCTTCTCTTCTACCATGCTGTTAGCAATTACCAGCTGAAATTCATATTTCTTCCTTTGGAATGACCCGTGTGAATAGATAAAAGAAAAAAATGAGAAGACAAATCATCTAATCACCTGCTGTTCCGTCGTTCTCAGCTTGCTCTTCGCCGATTCCAATTCTTCCTTGAGAATGGCCACCTGAAAATATACACACTTTTATGAGTTTCGATCTCCCTGCCACAATATCTAGGGGCCGCAAGCTCCGACCACATTGTGTGCACCTCATTTTGCGCGTGAACGGACTATAGAAGGCACCGAGCTCATTCTGTATCAATTCCCATGTTCTAAATTGAATCGTGAAGCTATTCCTACCCACAATCTAATGAGCGCTACTCAAAGTCGAAAAATGTTCATCTTGTTCGTCGTATATCAAGTTGAAGGTCTCGATTGGAGGAGAGCTGGGCGAGTGGGCGGGGAGAGGGAGAGATACACGGGGAAAGCTGGGCGAGAGGGCGGGGAGAGGGAGAGATACACGGGGAAAGCTGGGCGAGAGGGCGGGGAGAGGGAGAGAGAGAGACACGTGCGCGAGAGTCTCCGCCCCCCTTTTTCGTCTCTCGTCTATCCCTCCTCTCCTTCTCTCCGCCGCGAGCGCCTGTTTTGGGCTCTACCGCGCCTCAGAGACAAGATATCGACTTTCGGTGAACACTTTCGGTGTTGCTGGGATCACGGGGAGGCAGAATGATCCCGCATTCGACATCATAGTGAGAATGAATCCTCCTAACTATGTCCTAACGTTAGAAGTACGGTATGTGCAAACTTCCGATCTTTTTTTCTTTATTTTTATTGAATTGATTGAGTTGTTAATGAAGCATCGTATATTCTTCCCCGGAATGTGATCACGTACCTAATATACGAAGGAAACTTACTTGAATGAGAGCCTTTGCCCCTTCATCCGCCTTCTCCTCGGCTGATTCCAAGACACCTTTCAGTTTTTCCATCTACAATTTGACATGTTTTCCGCGAATTTCGCTTTTATTTAGACCTTCTGTTCTGCGTCCTTCACCTTCAGCTTTGCTGCTGTCGCATCCCCGTGAAGGCGCCGATTCTGAAACTTTATTTACAATGAAATATACATGTTTTTCGATTGACATGATTGAAGAATACACGAAAATGATAGTGGTTTGTGAGTTGGTGACAAAGCAAAGGAAACGGCGCACCTCACTGCGATACCCCTCCATCTCCTCCATGTCCTTCTTGTATTTCTCTTCTTTCTCCTTCTCGTTCTTCTCCTTCTCCTTCCTCTTTGCTTCCTCATCAGACCACACGCTGTCCGTCTGAACTGCTTGCGCTCGGGTGTCGCATCCTGTCGCCTTGTCGGCCATCGCGAGGACGAAGGCTTGCAGCTGAAATATGTATCTTTTATGGAAGAATCATGTATAGGGGCCACACAGTAGAATCAATATTTCTCACTATGGCGGCAAATGCGGGCTCATTCTGCCCCTCGAGATCATACTTTTTACCAAAAATCAATATATTGTTCGCTAGAGCCCAAAACGTGCGCGTGCAATGGAGGGGAATGAGATTAGGGAGAGGCCAAAAGGCGAGAGAAAGGGGCGGATCCTCTCGCGCACGTGTCTCTCCCCCACGCAAAGTGGGCGAAGCTTGTGGTCCCTATGGACTAACGAATGTATTTGGCCTAACAGACAACACATGCATGGATTCACGATCGATGCAGTCTCAAGTCCGGTTAGTGTAGTGGTTGTGCTCTCTGAGTACCAATCACGAGGACGCCGGTTCGACTCCCGGGCGGAGCAGATCCACCCAACACCGAGGGGGTTAAGAAATGTTGGTAGTGTTTCGTACACGATAAACAAAAGTCCCTCCGGAAACGGTATCGTCAGCGCCAAGCCACTGGAAACAGACAAGGCTCCGTCGCATCAGTACGTATAAAATAGGGCAGCCGACCCCAATCATGGGAATAAGGCTAGGAAGTTTGCAGTCTCAAAAAATAACCTATTTCCGATCAAACCTGATTTCTTTTTTTTCTAAGTCTCACCCGCGTTAGAAGGTTCATGAATCTATTAAGGTTCATAGTAGCAAACCTCGGCTCTGTCGGGATTGTGAGGTCCCATGGGAATTGTAAGGTCCCATCAGAATTGTGAGGTCCCATCAGAATTGTGAGGTCCCAACAGAATTGTGAGGTCCCAAGAAAAATAAAATACCCTCGATGGAATTGTGAGGTCCCATCAGAATTGTGAGGTCCCAACAGAATTGTAAGGTCCCAAGAATTTGAGCCTTCTTGGGACCATACAATTCCCACTGAAAGCCTTTGAATCTTCTTGGGACCTCACAATTCCCACGGGGGCCTATGAGTAAGATCGACAATTCATGGAGTCCATTTCGCCTTAATCCTTCGACAACGATGAGATGGAGATGTAATCTTTGACAAGGACTGGAGAGACCGGTCATCTAACAATACTCTACTCTCGATTAGTCGTCCAATCATATTCCTGATTCCGATTTTGTTGGCTATTCCAAACTAAGTTTCCTGGTCCTAGCAATATTTCATCTTTTATGGTTTTTAAAACCTTTTTTGAATCCAAGAATTGTAGATCTTACTCATAGGCACCCGTGGGAATTGTGAGGTCCCAAGAAGGCTCAAATTCTTGGGACCTTACAATTCTGTTGGGACCTCACAATTCTGATGGGACCTCACAATTCCATCGGGGGTGTTTTATTTTTCTTGGGACCTCACAATTCTGTTGGGACCTCACAATTCTGATGGGACCTCACAATTCTGATAGGACCTTACAATTCCCATGGGACCTCACAATCCCGACAGAGCCCAAACCTCATGGTTGTCCTCTGCATAACGGTACGGAAGCGTCGCGGAGGATTCCCTTGAACACCTGTCTGCAGCAGTGCTCTGGAAGGATCCATTGACAATTGCGGAGCATTAACTTGATGGAAACAAATGTCTCAAAGAAAATATTTTTGTAAATTCTTGCATTTGGAAGCCAGGATTCATACGAAACCCACCTTCATCTCTTCACCGTCCTCGAAAGAAGAGTGATCTGAAGGGGGAAGAGGAGTCACTGCACGGGCAGGAGTGGTGGGCGCAGAGGGGATGTTGGGCGGAGACTGAAGCAATCAAAACTATGTGTTGATTATAGATCTCATCGTTTTGATTAGGTCGATAGGAACACACAAGACTCAGGCAATGTGACACTACTTCAGTTCGACGGACTTGCCCTCTCCCATTTCCCCATCTTCTGCGCTTTGCCTGAGAGCGGGGGAATGAGAGGGGACTTTTGGGCGTTTCCGGCGAAGTAGTGCCGGCAACGTTTATGCTTTCTCACCTGATTGGCAAAGGGCTTCCACGGGAAGTACTGCTGATTCGGCTGGATCAGCTGTCCTGCTGGCTGTGGTTGCTGTATGCCAGAATCCTTGAGCAGGGAGTAGGCCTAAAGTTGCACTTCATTGTTCAGAATCCCGCAATATCGCTATTTTTCAAACTCTCAGTATTGCCATGACTCACCGCAGAGCGAGCCTGTGAGTTCACCGGAAAATGGCTTAGCTGTTCCATCTGCATCTCGTGCGCCATCGAGAAGGTCTGTAACGATACTATTTCGAGTTTCTGCTCTTCAAAATTAGGGACCACCATCCCGCTCCAGTCGGATAGGGCGCGCGCAACGCAAAATAACACAAAGAGGCTTGACAGGCCGCGGGTTCTGATTTCGCAGGTGTTTAGCACACCATGTTGGACAACTTTCCTCGAAATTTCAAGCAAATCGTAGTACGTCCACGTTTTATGTAATCGAAAATGGTTCAAAATGACTGTCTTATTTTTAAAATCAGCACTTCAAAGCGTTATAGATTGAGACCAAGTAGTAGACCGCGACTTTTGTAAGTTTCCAGTGATCGACTATGATCATAGGCACAACATATCCGAAAATCAGCCAAATCGTAGTACGTCCACCATTTTTACATGAGGTCAAAGATTGCCTACTGAAATGATCTTCGATCTTATGTAAAAGTGGTGGACGTACTAGGATTTGGCTGTTTTTTTGGATATGTTGTGCCCATGACCCTAGTCAATCGCTGGAAACTTACAAAAGTCGCGGCCCTCCTCTCAAGCAGATTTTATACGGCTTTTGTAGTTTCTAGACTCTCTGTTATCGACAACTGATTTTTTGTACAATGCAAATATCTCGAGAACCATTGGATTTAGGCTGGTCTTCTGTTAACAAAAATGATTCTATGCACAAGGGTATAACAAGCTAACAAGCTAAGATAGTTCATGAGTCATGAAATGCAAATTTGCATATCACGTGGTGGTCCCTACTTCAAAATTGCAAAATCGTAAGAACACCGAGCAACTGACCGAAGATTGAGGACCAAAAGATAGTCCAAGTCCGAATTGCGGTGGAAGGTGCGAGAGGGGAAGCGAAGAAGAACCTCCGTGATTCTGGAATAAATTTGTTTTACTATTTCTCCCCAAACAATTTTTCATCTTCATTCTCTGGGACTATACATGATGAATAATGGGGAGGCATGAAAGCATGAAACTAACCTCCGTTGAGATTCCTCTTTCCATCACTCTCATTGATGTCTCTGCTGACGGAGGATAGGGATGGAACCTTCGCGTGGGTGAACCACTTCCCGCAGCTCCATGAGCGAAAGCCGATGGGGCAGATGAAGGGGCTCCTCGAGTCATCTGGAAATGTGGGGGTAGCCTCAACAAATACGGGCACTGTTTTAAACACAAATGGTTCAATTGATCGTCTTAGGATGAGGAAATACCTTGCTAGCCCTCTGCCTCTTTGGCTTAGTATGATTTTCAGACTTCACTGCATTCTGCTGCGGGAACGAGTGATAGATACTCTGTTGTTGCAACTGCGCCACGACCGAAGGCTGCGAAAAGAGTCAATTACCTTTGGAGCATTTGGAATATATCTCGACTATGGTTAGTGACCGCGCACTCAGAAAGAAGAAGAGCCGACTGGACAAAAACAGTCTACCTGAGAGGGACCGTTTCCTCCTTGTCCAGGCATATTGCTGTAGAGCATCGAAGGAAGCATTCCGGGGATGAGCATCGCTGCTCCATCGACACCCATTCCAATGGTGGTTGTTGAAGACGACGATTCTCCTCCACCGCCGAGGGCTGTTGTCTTGAAATACACTAGTTGTTTATCTAAGCTATGATGTCTCTTCTCCATTCTCCATTCTCCATTCTCCATTCTCGCGCTCGTGACGGACAGTCGACTCTCACCCCCGCTCTCTTTCACCCCCAGTCTGGAGAATCCTCGTCCGTTAGTTTGGGCAACCTGATGAGTATCGCCCACTCGGTACACTACAAAAGGAGGACACAGGACGGATCCCATCATCTCAAGTGATCTACCGTTAAGAAAAGCAACATTCAAGAAGCCTGCCTCGTGAGTTTGCTCTAAACCACGCTGACTATGGACTTCGGCTGCTGAATGATCTACTTCACGCCTCAAACGATCTCGACCAAGTGCGACCAGGTATGAGGGAGGCGTACGCTAGGGGGAAGCATGCTCGCGATTTGCAACGTAGTCACCTCGTTGGTTCTCGCTCGCTTCGGTTGAGCCTGCCCTCCATCAGATTGCTGATGGACGAGCGATTGGAGCTGCGCGAGGAACTGATCGGTGGCACCCGCAAGTAGAGGAGTCTGGAAATAGTGAGAATTATTGATGATTCATACCTCCTATCTCTCTTCTATCCCCCTCACTCGCTGGGGCAGTGCTGGCTGGCTAGGGCATACTTTGCTCACCCACTCCCAGCTCCCACCCACGCCGGGCCCTACGGGCAATTTTCGAACATCAAAGCATACGCGTTACCTCAGATTGTGCAGGAGCGTTGTCAGTTTGATCTATCATAGTTCGGTATCACTCACATGATTACTAGTGGTATCGATTTCAAACTAAGAGCAACTAACTATTTGCAACAACAATAATTAGTTGTAAACTTACGTTTAGCTGCTGGGCCAGTAGCTGCTGGAACGAGAGAGGTCCGGGTACTGGCTGCCCCTCAATCGGTTGGTACACCAGACCCGGCGGGGTGACAGCAACAGGCTGAAATATAATTTTAATTATATATTATGTAAATATATAGTCCTTAATATCTTGATAAAAATAACATATTTATAAATATATAAATATATATTTCAGGAATCAAAATATAAGACAATCAAGCGATGAATCATTCTACGCGATTCTGAGTTGAGGGAAATATAGTGACCCACTGATCCATACAGTATGCCTCCCCCCTCTTCCTCTCTCCCCCCTCTCTCGCCAAGGCAGAGCTGCGGGACTCACTGCTCGGAAAGGGGGAACGAGAGCGAAGAGGCACACTTTAGGGGAGACTGGCACGGGGGCATACCGACAATAAAGAAGTAGTGAGATACCTGCAAGCCTGCAGGCGCCCGGCGCTGGTTGTCCTGTTCGACCGTAGCCAAGTAGGCCCGCATATCGATTGCTCGATCCTGAAATAGCGTAATAAGTCACGGTCATGTTTCCCCATCCTATATGATCTGTTTCAATTCACGCCTTAAATGGAATTGCCATCTGTGATACGGCATCTGTTTTGACATGATGAATTACAATCATAACTCCACACTCACAGAGTTGTGCTTCGCCTCCATCTTGTTGTAGAGTGGCGAGCGACAGGTGAGTGGTCGAGAATTAATGTGACCTGCAATGAGTTGAATGAGAGCGGGACTGATAAGATACCACTGACACGTACGCACACTATCACTCTCTATCGCGAGGGCACAATCAATACCCCGAGTCACGACACGCTGATCGCGAATTGCATATAGCCCATCAAAAATAACGAGAGAATGGTCATTTCGCCGTCTCCTTCTCTCAAATGTGAGGGCTGAGGAGCAGTGTCATAAAACAGAGAGCGGAGATAGGGAAGAGAGGCGACGGGGGAGGAGAGAGGGACGGAAAAACTCTGGATGGGAGACTAGAGTGTGCTTGGTAGTGCCATGAGGACGACGTTCAAGAGATCAAACCGGCAGATTAGCTTTAGAATGATTGACTGTAGCCCTAGTCCTCCTTGAGTAGGTCACATTGACTCCAGAATATATGGAAGTGGTGCAAATTTCTCCTCTCAGAGTAGCTCAGATTTGGCATCATTCCCCATCTCGACTCTGCCGATTCTAGCCAATGAGCACAGAGAGGGAGAGAGAAAAAACGAGAGGGAGGATTGGATGTTTATGCCAACTACTCAAGGGAGAAAGAAAGGACTCCGATCACTATGAGTAGGTCAAAAGTCAGAAGAAGTAAGATATCAAGGGGAATCAACGGTTCAGGTACAGCCCATAGCTCAGAAAAACCTGTGTGACACGGTAACCTCTCTCCCCCCCCCCTCGGTCCCCCACTCTGTGAGTACATCCGACCCAAGATCTTTTGGCTTCCCCTCCTCGCTTAAAGCACTCCCAGGGAGACTGGAGGTGATTAATCGTCCCCCCCCCATTCCCTCTTCCATTTGCCCATCTGCCTAGTTCGAAAAAAACACCCTCCCTTCGAGTCAAGTGATACGTTAGAGAAGTGAGTGGTATGGATTCTGGCCAGGAATTAAGAGAAATTAGTAAATATGAATCGAAAGGAGAGCCTAATTGGAATGGATGGAGTAGGGCAACGAAAGGGCAGAAACCTTGGACAGAATTACGAAATCCGAAGGGAGCTGGGACAAGAACAGAGAGGGTAGAGTGAGAACATCTTTTCCTCTTGTCCACTCTCCCCTCCTCCCCCTCTACCGCCCTCCTTCCTCCCTCTCCCCGCCTCTTCTTCTCATTGATTGAATGGGAGAGATGGAAGGATGAGGGGACCAATGGACAGATGACAGCAAAAGAGGGCGAAATGGGGGAAAACGTGGCAGCTATACTCTCGTGGATTGATGGCTTATTGGTTTCATGTGTGTGAAGATGAGGGAATAATAATAGGCATGTGCTCAGTCCTATTAACTTAACAGCTGTATTAACAGCTATTAACAGTAAGTATTAACAACTGATGCATCGACGATTTCTTCCTTTCACAGACGTAGTTTTTGAAGTGATTGCAAAATATCGCGAAGAAAAACTAGGGTTGGGGTAGAGGCACGTCCTATAGGGAACCTCAGCAAATTCTCTACTTCCCCGGTATATCTGACTCGAATGAAACTCAATCACACTGCCAGAGAAAGAAGAGAAGCCTCTCACTGTTTAGATCACAGAGTGATGACGGATCGGACAGTCACATAAACTGCTCTGGCTTTTGAATGGGACGAGAAGTAAACTCTACAACTGTAACTAATGATGAAATCTGATACGCATTCGCAGCTAACCAAAGCTTTCTACTGTTGAGCCACAGCTTTCTACTGTTGAGCCCACACCCGGAGAGGTGCGAACCTCTTTCATGCCCAGTCATTGTCTTCCTGTCAACCCTATAATTGCCTATATTCCCGTTGCCTGAACAAATTGAGCGCAATTTCACACGAATGGTTGCTTATTAGCGTGGATTTCCGATCAGCAAGAGAGAATGGGAAGGCAATGAAGGGGATATAGTTGGAGAAAATATACCTGTATCTCCACATTCAATCGCAGAAAGTCAGCTCCATCTGTGAAATAAGCATACAAATCAGTATGGAGTGGGGGACGCAGTCAATGGGTAGAGAGGATAGAGTTGACTTTAACATCTCTCTACGCTAGCTAACCGGAAATTAGCTTCGCCAACTCATTTTCACACTCTTGTTTGTTTTACTGGAAAAGAGAGTAGAAAAGTTGTCTTTAGAGCAGCCTTTCTGTTTCGGTCCCCGATTTATAATTCGTTTTTTTTTCGTTCCTTTCCGAAGCAGTCAACAACCCCATTTGTTCGTGCATGTCACTGACTGACACCATTCATCTTTTTACACCCAGCTATTTTTACCCATCTCTCGGTCACAAGACGTCCAGATGTTCTAGTTAGTCGGGGTATGGAAAGAGAGGAGAGGGGACCGAATCTGCTCACTTGATGGCAAATGATAGAGAATCTCTCTTCCCTCTCGCTCTCCGCTGAAAAAGCACAAAGTACTGCTACTTAGATGAGAAGAAATGGTGCATCTTCCCAATTCCCAATACATCAATAGTAGAATAGTAGTTAGGACGAAACCAATAGAGCTTTATCGAGTGGGACATAAGCCAAAATGGATCTGCTCACTAACCACAGCAACAACTTTCGAGAGAGTCTGCAAATTGGAGAGTGCCAGGAGATGAGACTACCTCCCCATTGTGCCCGGTGGCCAGCAGTCTTTTTATTGAATATTTATTCAAGTAGGGAAACATGAAATGAAGAAGAGTGAGGGATTTGAATCAACTGCAACTACTCGTCAACCGATAAATCTATGGTATACGCACAAGAAACGACATGTAGGTGTCGAGAAGAGAACATCAAACGATGTCCACTCTCGCCGCGGGGACCTGCTCACTACCGACCAGCATCACGTATACTGATTTCTTTCTTCTCGAGAAGTCTGCGGCGAAAAAGCCGGTGACGATGCCCATGAATACGACCAGACGTTTGCCGACCTGCAATGCCTTCAATGGATGGTCCACTTTCCCCGGGTGTTGGTTAAGCCCTATTCACTATGGATCTCCAACCCATGCATCTCTGTGCTTTAAAACTCACCCATAGTCCAGGAGTGTGGCTGTCTCCATCCAATTTCTCGATGAGCGCGAAGATTATTAGGTAGGGGAAGGCCACCAGCAAGATCCAAAAGAGGCCGTCCTGAAAAGGCGTCGTTTCGAAATACTCTTCGCTAATAGATTCGCTGTGAACTGAACCCTTTACTATTATATCGCCTGTTTGTAATCGTGTAGAAGTGGACGTAAAAGCATAAACAACACTCACCCAGATCTGGTCTTGAAGAAGTGGTGGTGCTTGAATGGTGTCGACGCATTCCAACGTCCCAATCTTGTCTTCATCCGACGTCAACTTCGCATTCGCAGAGTAAGTTGTCTTCACGATCCTGCAAAGAGATATTAATCATAGCTGATTGGTTGATTCAACAACTAAGCGCTACTTGGGAAAGAATCTGTTCACAAGATACCATTGCATGGAAGAATCGCAATTTTCAACAGGCTCAGACCTTGAAACTTGGATAAAAATCTGTTACTCTGAAAATATGATCGGACTAATCACTCACCCGCGCACGTTCGATGCGAGTAGCTGCATGGGAGAAGTTCTCAGTCTACGATCTCACAGCGATGAGAAGAACTCCTTATGAGACGAATCGCGATAGGATTACCCACCCCCTTGGCAATATGGCAAAAGTTGTTCCCACAGGTCCCCGAAATGCACTACGAATAGCCTGAAGGATGCTCTTTTCAAATCCGACTTGGATGTATTTTTTAAAAATTTCATTCTCGACTTACAGCTGGTCAAAGGCGGTCGCTTCCATGATTTTTCACAAAATTCGCCTCACTAAAAAAATCATAAGTCCGTTCAAAATAA
>LS498636.1:286499-310368 GCA_900490845.1 Pristionchus japonicus | reverse complement strand
TTATTTTGAACGGACTTATGATTTTTTTAGTGAGGCGAATTTTGTGAAAAATCATGGAAGCGACCGCCTTTGACCAGCTGTAAGTCGAGAATGAAATTTTTAAAAAATACATCCAAGTCGGATTTGAAAAGAGCATCCTTCAGGCTATTCGTAGTGCATTTCGGGGACCTGTGGGAACAACTTTTGCCATATTGCCAAGAGGGTCTGGAAAATGGGTGATTCTATCGCGATTCGTCTCTTATATCCCCCTCCGTTCCGGTCACAAGGGACATTTTTCGCTCGCTTCCCACTCTTATCTCTTAATATCTCTTAATTCCTTCTAGTCACAAAGATCAGGGTTTTCTTATTTTGTTGTTTATCGAAATAGTCGGTTTTCAGTAGTTTGCACATGTTTTTGCTTCCAAGCACTCTTGTAGTTTGTATGTGTTCTGTTCGATTTTCTTAGATAATATTAATTTCGTAGTAATCTCAGAAAAATATGAGAAAGAAACAAAACCTCGCATACAGTGAATCGCGATTGAGCCAACTGTACATAGAGGGAGTTCCCGTCGAGATCCCAGTCATTCGAAACTTGGACGATAGCCAATTCAGTAAAATTCTGGCACTGATTCATGGCAATGTTATTTGTTTTCATTTTCATAGATTTCTGAGTATTTTCATACTTTTCAAAGAGTTACACAACACCAGGTGCGTTTATATCGTCCTTTGGCCCACTTACTCGACTCTATTAAACGATGATCTAAACAGATATTTGGTCGAAAAGACAGTGAAAGCAAAGGAAATATCTCCTTAAGCTCAATCGTTTTTGTTCCTCACACTTCCGTTCCTTTTTCGTCCACCTCTTTTTTTCTCATGTCCATCGAAGTGAGACTATTTGATATGATCACCGATTCTTTATGGAATTTCGGATAGAAATTAGATAGAAACCATCTGAGGTTACTGTCGGCAACTGAAAGTGTGTGAGCATATCTTGAGATCAAGTCGATCTCTGAAAATAGATCCTAAAGTAATCATGTAGTAATCATCGGGAAGTTTTGAACTGTGGCTTGATGAGAGATTATATGCAATAAGCAAGTGATTTCTGCTTTTCTCTTCACCTCCTTTTCCGGGTGCAATGTTCATGAAAGAAAGAGATCAATTTGCGACCAATCTAGGCAGTTCCGTCTCTGCGGACACAAAAGGAGAGGAGGTCAAATGATGGGCGAGGTGCTTGAAATCTCACTCTCGCTTTTTCAAATGAGCGCTCACAAGATAAGCAATAACTTTCGAGCTAGAGACAATGCAACATTATGAGAACACGGAGGTGAAAGGGCCTACAGTTGTATTCTGTGGTTGGTGACCTGCGGATCCACGCCATTGATTATCCATGCCGTAGGCAGTTTCCATGACTCAAAGAAAATTTCAAAAAATTAGTGAAAAAATCACTTTACAATGGTAGGCTACAGACAGCTAGAATTCGTGCTGAGACCGAGCGAGGTCCGAAGTTTTCGGCCGAAAAAAACTTCAGTTCACGATTCTACTGTGTTCAATTATTTGCCTGCTCTTTATCGCTTCAAACTTCAAGTATTTGTCTAATTATAGTGAAATAGACCAAACAACACACAAAGAAGATTGAATTCGACAACTAGATGTTACGAATCTTTGGTGTATCGGTAGAACATGAGATGGAGATAATCAAGGAGTCACTTATAGAATGGAAAGGAATGAATGGAGTTCTCAAGATCTAAGATTCGAAGAACAACAAATAAAGAGAATCTCATACAAAATTGGTCACTTCCTTCTTCACCGAACGCTCTTCTTCGACTCCAACTTCTTTAACGGGGACTCTCGTAGCACGTCCTTGTCTCACGACTCTCGAGACATAATACACCGAAGCCGTTGACACGGCGAGGGCCAAGACCTTCAGCCACTGTAAGGATATATTGTTTATTATTGCAGCTGCATGAATCAGTGGGGTGAGAGCTACTCAATTTATTCGGTACTGTAAGGTCCAAAACACACACGACTGGCAATGGAAATCTTCCGCACCGCTCCAACCTGTCGATTAGTATGAAGATAAGGGCATACGGGAACAGAAAAAGGAGCCAGATGAGAAGCTCGTGCTAAAAAGGAGTCTAAAAAGGAGTGCTCAAGCATTGCTCAAGCTGTGTTCGTTTCACAAAGGCAAGATGGCTCACCAGACAAGGTAAGATGTGAGTCCGATGTTTCTTCAGAGTCTCCGAAGGGGATGCGAATCCATTACCGAACATGCCTCTGCAAGATGCAATTCAGAAGAAGTCGATTGAAAATGCGAACATGATACAGAGATGAACCGAGGTTCTTCTTTCACTCCCCCGTTCGGGTCACAAGGGAGAAGGGTTCTCGAAAAGAGAAAACATCATTTGCTCACCATTCTCTTCCATCGAAGCGAGTGACAACTCCCTCACAAAGAGAAGACCAAAAAAGTTAACGATCTAGTGATTGATGAGGTTGCTGTAAGTGAGAAGTTTACGTGACCAACCGATGTCAAGAATAACCGATGTAATCTGATCTACTCGCCAAGGGTTCATTCGAATTGAAATGAGGAAACGACGATGGAAACGGTTTGCCCAAACAGATAATTACGATTTATTGAAAACGAGAACACAGAAGCACACAATAGGCACAGTGCGTCTTTTCCAGACTCACAATCAAGAGAACATGTAGAGGCGGAGAATCAGGAACGTATCTATTGTTTTAGCTGGTGAAGCAATTAGGTCAAAGAGTCCAATATGAGGCGAGTCAGGACAAAATAAGAGCTAGCACATGCTTTTCAGGTTCAATTACAGTGGAGAGGAATACGAAAAGATAATGTGACCGATCAAGCTCAGACAAAGTCGAAAGCGTCCATTTTCTCCGAAATCGAACCAGCGTCAACGACGTTGTAGGGGATTCTCATCGTGCGTTCTCGTCTAACGGCTTGCGAAATGAACCACGATGAAGCCAATGCGAAAGTCAGTATGTAGATCTTGAGGTTCTGGAAAAGCAACTACTTTTCGTTTCATTACAACTGTTCGATGTTCATTGCTCTGATGCTCTGATGAAAACTTATTTTGACAGCAAGGTTGAGCTGTCTTTCTATGCTTGCGAAGACAGATTGTGCTAAGATCTAGTCGCTAGATAATTTCTTAGGACCTTTATGGTCTGAAGGACTCACGACTGGAAGAGGCACTCCTCCGCACTGTTCCACCTTATCGATGAAAAAGAAGAGAAGAGCATAAGGGACGAGGAGACTGAACCAGATAAAGAGGTCCGGCTGGAAAATGCACAATCTCAATCAGTTTTATTCAATTTGAGTTCATTCCAACACGCAAGGGCACTCACCATACACAGTCCGGCCAGTAAATCCATCCAGGATGATGATCCTATATCGGGTATTGATCTGTGAAACATTAATCGTCGGGATGGTGAATCGAAACACCCAGCCACGTGCAGTTGCTGAGAAAATCTGACGAAGCGAACTTCTTTTGTCCCTCGCTGTTCCGGACACAAGGGACACCATTACGTTCTCTTCACTCTTTTCATCTCTCGTTTTCATCGATGCTCGCTCATTGTCATGCAATTCATCAAGATACTCAACTCCGTATCCATCTGGGAATGGAAATGTTAATTTAAGTTTTTTTTCTAATTAATCATCCATTTCGTTACCGCATTCCTGTTACATTTTCCGCATGTATTCAATAGTATTTCAACTGCCAATAGTCAGTTACTCTACAATGTAACAAAGATAGCCCAAAATGAAAATGAAAGTACACTTCAAGTTGCGCACACTATTGAAAGAGTAGTGTAGAGTTCAATTTTCTTGAACTGCAATGAGGTTACTTGGTGATCACTCATCGCAGTTGGTAGTTGTGTATCGCATGATAGTTTTTTCTCGAGATTGTTGGGAACATTAGAAATAGTAAGGGACGTTTAAGATAGAGGAGGAGTATGCTCAGTGGAGAGAGTCAGGAGATGATGCCTCCCCCTATACAATGCTTGCTTTTATCGACGCTGCAAATTATTTATTCAAGTAATGTTCACTGCAACATCTTTCGACGAAACACACAAATAAGGCATGATAAGAGGAAAACGATATGGTATAATACGATATGAAATTATGATCTAAGATGATATGATGAAATGAAATGATGACTTTCAGAAAGCTATGCGATCTCAACTCTATTTATCGGGGTTTGTGCAGACACATCGTAAATAGTTCGTCTATTCTTCTCCATATGAGCGACGTAGTACCCGGTTCCAATCGCCAGAGCAATGAACAACGGTTTAACGAGCTGCAAATCATCGAATGACCGCTACTCTATTTACCGCGTTGATAACCCTAGTCATCTCCACACGACAAACCCACAGTTCGTCAAGTTAATTTCACGAATCAGTCTGTTCTCATGAGTTTCGAATGTTTTAAATACGAATCTAAGTGAATTTAAAGTATGCCTTCCCTACTCCCTCTCGTCTCCCCTCTCTCGACGCTTCTCTATTCTCTCGAGCGAAGGAGGGAGCGAGTGGAGGAAACATATTTATGGAAAAATACAAAAGAATACTCACCACGGGTGCTGGCTTTCCCTTGCACTTCTCCATAAGCTCAATGAATGCGAATAGCATTTGGAAAGGAATAGTGACGCATATAACCCAGATAATACCGTCCTTAAAATAGCTAATATACTCAGTTCATGTAAACGCGTTCTCTATTAGTTGATAAAGTAGATAAAGCATTTTAACGTGATTTTGAAGGAACGCTTACCGAGAGAGTTTGCTGAGGACGTTGATTCGGTATCTCCAAATGTTCCACCGTTTCATCTGGCTTATCATATGTTATCCTGCAATGAAGGATTCAAGATTGTTGATCGGTGCGACAACTCACCCAATCATGGCGAAAGTGAACAGTTTCTAGAAAAGTGAAAGTTCTCATCCAATGCTCGAATTTTCTCCTTTTATCCCTTTCCGTTCACAAGGGAAAACTTTTGATCTCTTCTCACTCTCATCTCTCATTTTCGTCGAGGCGCAGCAAATCTTGAGAGAGATAAACTTACTACGCTGGTAAATCTATTTTTTAAATACGTCAGAAATTAAGCACTCCAAATAACGAATCGCGAACTGAGCCCACCTTATAGGGAGGTGAGAAGATATTACAAAGATAATATGATATTATGCGCTATTCTTCATTAGATCAAGAACAAAGATAACGTGTGTAATACGATATGCACTGATGCTTCCTTGATGCTCCTACTAATTCGTAGGTTGGGATGTGTATCAACTGGGTTCGACTATATCTTGGAATCTTTGAAGAGGAGGACAATGATGGAGATGCCTCGATGAGGCAGAGAGTGAGTCCAACAACATGCAGTTCTGAACACCATTCCGAACAATAATCGTGATATTGATAACTTGCTCAATTTGGCCGACTATCGAGTCGTAACTCACCCCATCTCTCCCCTTGAACCATTTAAATCGGGTGATGTTGAAGAGTGTAAGAATGAGCGGAAAGGTCACCAGTTGGATCAGTTGAGGGATATTCTTCAGGGAATGGGATCATTCAAAGATAACACAATGGGAATGGGAGCAATCTCACAAAACGAATAGATCCTTTCCGGACTTCGGGAAAGTCATCATTCTTCGGTAAAGATTCGTGTACGAGTAAACGTTCTCTATGCTGGGATGAGCATTTTTATCATGCGTCGTCCCGTTCCACTTTTGGTCACAATTCTCCTCTCTTTGTTCCACTTTCACCTCTAATTTTCGTTGATGTTTGAATCGAAATTAGATTCTTCCGGCGTTGTAAACGTCTATCGATATGAAATGGACTTCTGATCCCAATAGGATCATCAATAACTTTCACGGTTACTGCTCATTAACAACATCACTTTTTTCAGCTGATGTGTCCTCTTATATTTAGATGTGATGTCTGAAATCCTTTGTTCGCCCCGTCCCTCCCTTAATCCGATCGTTCCCCGAGTCCATCTCCAATTCTTCCCCTCTCTTCCGTGGCATGCTGTCAACAACTCCTCTTCTTCGCATATGACACTCTAACATGGGCCAAAACCCCATCAAATCATCACTCTCATTTGATGGGGGTTTGCAGGTGTTGAGATATGGATAAGAAAAATAATGGGATTTGTCACATTAGTGACCTGTCAGATAGGGAACGAGCTCTCCTCTCTTCTCCCTCTCTCTCTAGTGATGAGTGACCCCATTGGAGCAGAAAGGAGAGGGAGGTGGGAGGAGCAAGGAGGGGAGGATAGGGAGGGAGGGAGGCGGGAAAGAGCATTCTACAGTATGCTAAATCCCTTCTCGAGAGCCCGGCATGCGTTGTTATATACCGTAATACGGACGATATGGTGCAAAAATCGAGGTAATTATTTTATGCGAAATGTTCACCGTCTATAAACTCAAAGGGCTAAGAAGATATTAAAATTGGCAAAGTAAAAAGGAACGCGCGAAGTGAGACGGACAAACGTATTCATTATAACTCGAAGTGAGAAAAAAAAGGGAACTAGTGTGACAAATCGATACAAATTCGGAGTTTGTTTGGTTTTGAATTGAGAAAAAGGACACAGAAATCAAGAGCAATCGAAGTGATATCAAGTAGACGAAAAGGCGAATCATGATTGTTTCACAAAGGAAAGGCCTAAGTGATCAAGGAACAATAGAAATGTCGCAAACGAATTGATATACTGGATACGAATTGTAATCTACATGAATCATCGAGGGGGGGAAGCAGTCAGAGAGGGGTACGATGAAACAAGAATTCAGCAAGGATAGGGAAGAATCTATTGATGAGAATCGATCGGAAACAACAGCAACATGAATCGTCACAATCATCGACGTGTGCAGAGGAGGACCGAGCTCTTAATAAAATGGATGTTGAGGCTGGGAAAGGAATGGATCGATACGGAAGATTGATGATTGATAGTGGAAACAGAATGAAAATCGATTGAATGAGTGCTTGTGTCACGTGAATCGTTACACATCCATACCAAAGGGAAACAGATATGGAAGAGAAAGGGGAATACACAAGGGTAATGGGAAAAGTAACACATGATTGAAGAGAACCGATCGGGTAAAAGGGAAACACTAGTCGTCTCACATTGTATGATAAAACAAAACGAGCAAGGGACTCAGAAATAATATGAAGAAAGCACAAGGTTGTCGAGATTCGATCGGGAACAAGAACAACACAGAACATGAAAGAAAGACAGAGGGGTCTACTCATTGGGATCATCTCTTCTTCTTCAGCCCGCATAGAATGCGGAGTGCCTCCCACACAACCTCGGGGATTTTCAACCCAACCTCCATCACTGATCCGACCTTGGCGTCGCTCGCCCGATAGAAGAGCACCCCGAGGTCTCCTGCATGTGGTCCGATCTTGAGGTCGAACAAGTAGCAGGCAGCAACGAAGGAGAGGACCGCGTGGCGAAGGCCTCCCTGCACGGGGATGGCCCTGGAAATGGAGAATAAAATATGAAGAAACCATACGGGCTACGTTCAGTGAGATAGAAAACTATGGAAATACAGTAAATCGAAAAAAAAGACTTACCGTGAGCAGAGATACACATAGAGTGTAGAGGGGTCGGAAGAGAGGAAGAACAGAAGCGGGTGTCTTCTACCCGAATTCCATAGGTGAGTGACTGCAGCTGAGGGCGAGGGAGCCTGAATAGGAATACTATTTGAACGACCGATTCTCAAATCCACACAATGCTTTCATCCTTGTTCAGTAACACTTAATGAGATCGGTAGTGGAAGACAATACTTTTTCATATCCAACTCTCTCCTCTGATAAATTTACTCACATTGACTTCGACGATGAACCTTTCAACCGCCTTCAGATCGCCTTTGCCACTGGTCTTCTTGAAGAAGGCCTGAAGACGGTACAGCTTCCGATTCTCCGGGTCGTCTGAAAATGTTTGCCTTAGAAACAAAAAGATTACACTGGTCTTTGGCAAGCTGTATTTTGGACACCCTCAGAGAACTTGGGAGATTATAATTCCACACTCACCTCGGTTGGTCATTCTGTTCGCGCACTCCTCCTCATCAGCGGGACAGAGGTTGATGACATCGAGTTCCGCCCAGAGTGCCTTATTTTCACTCATCAGTTGGCCCATGGTCTTCCCCAGAGACTCGGCGAAATCGCCGATGAGCTAGAAGAGTAACGTTCAACAATTGCCACATTTGAGTGCGATGAGATTGAAAATCAGTTTGAAAATGGCTAAAACTCTCACAATCTGAGTGTTCAGGGCCATCTCCGGGTACTGATTGAAGGTCTGCTCCACGAGGTCCCCCACGATGGGAGCCTCTCTGTTCAGCTTGTATCTGGCTAGTCTCTGAGGTCTGAAATCATTTACATTTAATTCCTCTCCTAAGCTTCTAATAGGTTTGATTCCGAGATCGCTAAAGATTGGAAGGAAATCGGATAATCAATATACCTCGACGAAGCGAGGAGCCTTTCGTCGGAGACGTCGGAGGCATCCACATTCTGGGCAGCAGCATCTTGAGCTTCGCCATCCTTGAAAAAGATCTGTTTTCGGAGAGAAAAAGGAATTTTCGCCACCCTTAACAGTACCTGAACTGGGGTGTTGACGGGAACGAACAGGATATCCTCCTCGTCTCTCTGCGCGTTCTCTACGTCCTCCTCGCGAGCTCCATTGTCTTCTCTCGTCTCCTTATTCTAAAGAAGAGTTCAGTGACAGTCGGGAGGGAGAGTCGGGCGATAACCATTTCGCAATACCTTCTCCGAGGGTCCCTACCAAAATGACCCCTCCCCCACCTCTCTCTCTCTCTCTCTCTCTCTCGACCATTATCAAAATCTCCCCGTTACAAAAATATTCCCTGCGAAAATGACCCTTCGGTCCTCCCTGGGCAGTACTCCTGATTGTGAGATGGGAACTCATGAAGGTATTTCAAGTTCAAAAGAACACCACTCTTCTTTTTTAATAAACATCATTCAGGAAAACTATGTTTTCCTCAAAAATGGTGAGAAAAATGGGACTGGTAGAGAGAAGATTGCCAGAGTAGAAATACCAGGAAAGAGAGGGGAAATATTGGTAGGGACCCCTTGATCAACTATTAAAAACGCACCTTCACCTCCTCCTCATCTCCGAAAATGAGCGGTTGGAACTCGTCCAGCAGCTCTTCGAAATCGGCCTCCTCTCCGGACTGCAAAAGATCGATTACGTATCACTTTGCTTCCAAACTGCGGCAGAACTAAGACGCACCTCTGAGCCTTCATCATCTTCTTCCTCTCCCTCTCTCTCCTCACTGTGCTCCTCTTCTTCTCTCCCTTCGTCCTCCATTTCCTCTTCGTCGTCAGCATTCTCACCGCGAACCGATCCAATCGCATCTCGAGCCTGAACAGAAGTCTAATGATAGCGCCCATCTCGATATTATTCAATAACCGTGATCTTATTCAACATTGTTCACTCAGAGAGATTGATTGAAAACTATTCACGAAAGTATCGCTCCCCCTCCCCCGCCTCTTTGTATGCGACTCGCCTTCACTCCCTCTCTCTCTCCCTCTCCCTATGGTGCACATCTCGGTTACTAACTCTCACCAAATACGAGTGTTCGCGTCCCCCAGCCTCCGAACATACTTGGCCCGAGAGGGATACGTTAGGAATACAAAGAGACCCTCGCGCCCTCGAGAGTTCGCTCATTCACGTTGTGGTTTCTAGGAGACCAATTTCAATCACCTCTTTTAGAGCGTCGTCATTGCGTTTCACCTCATCGTCCTTCTCTGCATCTTTATCCTCGTTATCTTTCTTCTCCTCCACTCTTCGCTCCTCCTCCTCTTCCTCGATCGCTTCGTTTGTCTGGAAACGAGATTCATGAGTGTCGTAAAAGGTTCAATCAGGCTCAGAGTGGTTTCAATGAGAAGATCTAGAAAATAAGTAATAAACCACCTCAAGACGTGCGTAAGATGCTTCTTGAGGTTCCTCCTCGTCCTTTTCTCCCGCGTCTCCCATTGGATGATCCTTCCCACTTGCCTCGCTCCCTTCATGAGCCTGGAAAAGAAAAGCACTGAATAAATATTGTACCTCTTTCAGAGAGAGAGAGAGAGAGAGAGAGAGAGAGAAATTTATATAATGATAAGAAACCCGCCTCGACTCCGTCTTGGAGTGCCTGCTTGTCCTCTTCTATCTCCTCTCCCATTGGCGTCTCCTTCTCCTTCTCCTCGCCTCCTTCTGTCTCATCACCCTCACATGCTCCACTCGACTCGATTGCTCCAGAGTCCTGAAAACAATTGTCATGCGAAATTGAACACTCCTATTAACTTATTAGCTATTCTATTATTGATGGTTTAGAGTGACTTTATGAGAGAATCCACTGTAGAACAAGAAACACACCTTCACTCGTGTGTCAATTGCTTCTTGAGGTTGTTGAAGCTCTTGAGGTTCCTGCTCGTCCTCTTTCCTCGCCTCTCCCATTGTCGTCTCCTCCATTACCTCCTCGCGAAGATCGAGGTCGTCATCGATCTGGCCAGGATGCTGAAACAAGAGAGATGTAAACTGCCGAACAACCGTCCCTAAAGAATGAATCGCACCTCTGATCTGGCATCGACATCGTCTCCCTTCTGCTCTCCCAATGACTCTTGCTTCTCCTCGTCCTTGCACTCGTCCATGTCACTGTTGACCGCCTCCTCGATCACCTCTTCTCGGTCCTGCAAGCGAGAGATCTTTGTGATTAATAGGAGTTTATCTCCTTCAGGGAAACTTCGAATTTTCCGTAAAGGTAAGTAACAAACCTCAATTGGGGTGTCGACTGCCTCTTGAATCGCCTGTTCATTCTCTTCATCCTCCTCTCCCATCAGCTTCGTCGTCAGTTTCTCTTCGACTCTATCGGCCACATTTCCAGCTTCCAGAACCTAAACACGAAGCTATTCCAGATCCATCCTCGTCACTTTTGAACAAGTAATCAGAGTTCAAGCTAAAAGAAACATACATCTGATTTGAACTTGATGATCGGTCCTTCCTCTTCCTCCATGCGTTCCACTTCCAGTCCACTCACTCGTCCTTCCTGCTCTGCAGCTTCACTCGTATCTCGAGCCTTCAAAAACAAAATATATGTTTTTTTATCCATTGAGCTGATGGAACAAATCGCAGCTTCTCCTTTTTTGGGGAAGCTCCCCTTTTCCAAGCTCCCCACCCTTGTCTGTTCTGCCTCCCGCATTTCCCCTTATTTGAGTGCAATAATAATCAATGTTGATAATTTCTAATTTATAATCTGTCTCACTTAATCAAGTCACCAATCTGAGCAAGATAACGTATAACGTATCTCCGATTCTATAAGTTCGCTATAAAAGTTGTCGGTTAGGCCATGTCTCTTCCATTCAAAGCAAGGGAGGGGAGCATTCACTCCGCGGTTTAGGTCTCCCCCAAGAACCACACTCTCCTTTGCGAGGAGAGGGAGGGGATAAGAGGAATCGGGGGAAAGCTCCAACAAAACAATAGAGCGTGTTAGTATGCTATCTCCCTCCCTATGTCACAATAATCCCAAGTTGAATTAGGTATCGTAACAGATAGCGAACCAACCTTTCCACGGAGCGAGCCGACTGCATTTTCCTTGGGGTTTCCTGCTTTCACTCCTTGTGAAGAGTCGTTCGGTGTCTGCAACGTTTCTTTTGTATTATTCCATTATTCAAGTAGTCCTGCGCGAAATCAATGCTATGCCAGTAAAGGATCAAGGCCGCTTACCTCAACTCTTCGGAGAACATTCGAGGAAGCGATGGGATCGATAGCTGGTGGGAAGGTACGACTGACGGAGGGAAGAACAGGAGAAGGAGTCTCACTGCTGACCTGAGAGATGGGGACAAATGAGGAGTGTATTCCACGTGAAAACCTATAGTACTGGAGGATCCGTATTGCTGGATTGCATATTGTATTTTGATTGAAAAATGTTACCGGCGACGGAGTGGCGGATAGAGCAGGAACCTGGACGGTTGGAGCAGCATGATGAAGCGGAGGAGTCTGAATAATGCATCGTTATTCAATATGTACCACTCGATGATTCATAGGTGTATAGTCAAAATTTGTTCGTTGCCCAACGATGAGTCGTCTTACCATTTGATTCAATCCGAATCCCGTTCCTGGACTCGCGGTAGGAAGAGAGGGGAAGAGTTTATGATACAGCTTCGCAGCTGCCGGAATGCCCGGAATCGGCTGAAAGAATATATCACATGTATCAAGAGAATTAAAAAAATTCTCGAGATATTGTGAAAACGTACTCTCAGTCTATGTGGAGGCAGATGCTGTTGTGTGAGTGGATGAAGACGGATCCCTGGAGGAGAAGGGATGGCATGATTGGGGCCAGTGACCTGAAGTTCTGATGCTTTAGTAGTGGCAAAGTGGCCAAGTGGTGTAAGGTGCTGTCGGCCATTCGAGAGATACCGAGTTGAACCCTAGACGAGGCAAACCAATCCTTCAAGCCCCCAGGGGTTGGAGAATTATTAGTGACTTCGGTCGCTGAAGGTAACCTCCCCTAGAAAGCATTGAAGAGCAGGGGGATTGTAGTCCGTCTAACAGCGGACCCCACCTAGCGTTGTCGTACGCTTGAAGTGGCAGCAACTTTACCTTTACTTTTTACTAGAGCGGTGGAGGACAAGTTGTCCCGCTAACTAATGATCGATAGGCCCATTTTCAAGCGTAAATGTTTTTGAACCGACTGTCTAACCTCGCCTGTTCCTCTCATCTGCGATGTTCCCTGGGTCTGCTGCTGGTTGCCATCGGCGAGGAGAGAGATTGTCGGCGGAAGCGGGACCACTGGCGGTTGAACAGGTTGAGCAGACTGGCTGGCTCCATCTTCCTGAAATTTTACATCAGACGATGAACCTAATGGTATGGTCTGTCACCGAGCATTATCGTCTAACCTCGTTTCTTCTTCTTCTTTTATGCTCTGTTCCAACAGGCTGGGCAGGAGTGACGACTCCGAATGGTTGGTAAACTCCGTTGTCCAAGACTCCCTACAATAAGGAATGTTTAGACCAATCAATAAAAGGTATTAGAGTAACCAGGGAATTAGATAAATTGGGCCTAAATCGATTGACCGACCTCGACTATTCTCCGCTTCGCCTGTTTTCCGACGGGCTGAGTGACAATCTGAGCTGGGAGAAGATGAAGACCGAGCGGAGGCGTTCGCCCGACTGGGGTCTGACCAGCACCGTTAGTCACGGCTTCCTGCAATATCGGCATTTCAGTAGTAGAGAGAATGATTAAATACTGGAGTCTTGACAATGACCTCGCCACGCTGCTTCTTCTGGGGTAGAGACTGTTGATGTACCTGAATAGACTCAGTTGAGCATACTGCTCAGCCGCCAGCTGCTGATGCAGCAAGGCAGTTTTTACCTGCTGCAACAGGTTCAATACTGAGCTTTGGTCCGAAATGATCGAATTTTCCCAAGAATATTGCACCTTTTTCAGGCAGACTAAAGTACCTGCTGAGTCACTGGACGGGTCATCGTGGGCGTAAGATGCTGAGCAGCCCTTCTCTGTTCAGCTTGGAAAGCGGCCTGCATCTGATGTTGTTGCTGCAGCTGCAGCTGCTCCTAAATATACACCTCTCAGAGTCGTAATGGTGAATCGCGATGCGAATGACGTAACCCTACTATCACACCTGTGTGTATTGCTGCTGCTGTTGTTGAGCAGCCATCCTCTGCTGCTCTCTCCGTGCTGCGGCCTGAGCAGCAGCGTGCTCTTGCTGAGCCAGTTGGTGCAGCTGCAGTTGCCTTATGAAGGCGGGATCGGCGTTCTGTAATGAATTGGGTTACAGTAACATGATCATCTTCGTGGATTAGTGTATCCAATCTGCAAAGTAGGCATACCTGCCCGTGGATTGCCGCCATGAGGTGTTGTTGCTGGCTGGCGAAGGAGAGAACGGGAGACGGGCTCTGAACGACTTGGGATTGATCCATGAAACGAATGTGATAGTCAAGAAAAACATATGCAGACTAGCCAACCTGGTACTGTGGGTGTCTTTTTGGTTGCTGCTGAGGCGTCGCAGATTGTCCGAGGTTGGGCTGGCGCCGAGACACAGTTCCCTGTGTGAACCATGCATGTCTCTTTTCTAGCAGTGCACGTTCCTCCGAGAGACAATATGTTGGACACATGTCCCTATTTTTTCTTTTCCTGTCTACATCTACCGTATCTCGGCCCTGTTCCTAGGACACCTTTATGATGGGAATGGTGACTCGGCTGGCAATTACGGCTACCAAAGAGATAAATGGAATACCTCTTCCCCAGATGGTCATACCTGCATGGAGACAGGCGGGGTCATCGCTGGGGAAGGCGGCGTGGTCCGCTGTTGAGGCACTGGCGACGCAATCTGTGGGAGCTGACGCTGGTGGGTAGCTCTCTGCATGAATCGTGCATTCAGTGCGGTACGCGGCTTTCGTGACTCACGCTCTCTAATGAGTCTCTCGACATTTGACACGCAATTGCGAATATAGATTCGATCCCCATGACCGTACCTTATGTGAAGACGGCGGTAGCATTCCGGGCTGCTGGCGAGAGGTCTGCTGCTGCGTTGGCACACCCGGCTGTCGGATAGTCTGAGGATGTTGCGCAGCCACCTATGTGAATCATTTACTCTCGGAAGCTCGGGGAGAATTATCGAGTATTTGCCGCACTATGTGTCACTATTTCTTGAGATTCCGTTATTACTGGATTCCATAATGAAAATCGAAGAGAATTGCTTCTAAGATACCTGCTGAGCAAGTGGATGCTGCATGATCGGCTGCTGCACAGTTCTCTGCTGCTGAATTGTTGATGACTGACCAGAGGTCTGAATAGAGAGAGCTTGGATTCAAGAGAGATTGTTGTGTCACATGTTTCGCCTGATGATTGGCCTCTCGTGAAGGCTCCATTCCCTCCTCTCCCTCCCCTCTCTCCACTAGAGTGGCGCCTCAAGTTAGAACCAAGCTCGCTTTGGTGGTTCCAAATTGCCCCCTGCTTGATTCCAAGTTAGGAGTGTCTCCACTCTCTCCATTCCCATACTCTGTCGTTTTTTCTCTTTCTCAAACTCTCTCAATCGGTTACCCAAGTAGGAATAAAGTACCGTAATCCAGAGGCACACCAAGGTTTCTCTTTCTCTCTATCGCTCTCTCTCTCCATCTCTCACACATCCCTCATCCCTTCGTCGAGAGTGTCGGTGAGATGGTGCTAATTTAGAAATACGAATTGTCTGACCTGATGATTCATTGACTGAGCCGGCGGACTGTATTGGTGCATCACTGCCATCGTTGTCGCGAGATTCATCGCTTGGCGATTATGGGTGGGATCCTGTTTGAATTACGGATCATTTCTAACAAAGGGTCGCTTCATTTCGTTTGCTCTCTCGCTTTTCGGATCGATGCGAGAGTCTCTCTACTATGAATAATTAACAATTTTGAACTCAAATGTATCAGAGAATCGCTGTGT
The DNA here is from genome assembly GCA_900490845.1 of Pristionchus japonicus. NCBI lineage: Eukaryota > Metazoa > Nematoda > Chromadorea > Rhabditida > Neodiplogasteridae > Pristionchus > Pristionchus japonicus. The sequence goes on along the minus strand of LS498636.1, from coordinate 294,949 downwards.
CTGCCCGGTTGGGGAAATAAACAAACTAAACCCTCACCAGATAGAGTAGCTGCTGCCCGCTAGACTGGAGATGAGCGTTCTGAGCGACTAGCTGCTGAAATGATTCTAGTCTCCATTCACCACGGCACTGTCTTAGTCTTATAAATGAGTCGTTCTTATAGGGGAAGCGAATAGAGTGCTTCCCCTATAAGAACGACTCATTTATAAGACTAAGACAGTGCCTGAAATGCATTCACGATGGAATTCTGAAACATCGGCGACAGAGTGATAGAAGGCTGAACCTGATGCAGAGTGAGGTGTCCTGTTGCAGGGTTCCTCGTCCACAGACACAGGGTTGTTGTTCCTCTCGGCTGAGGCATGCCCGGTTGAGCGTGAGTAATCTGAGCAGTTGCTGCCTGAAATACACACAATTATACTGGGTAAAGTGACATGATTCTGTGCGTAAATGGTGAAGCACTAGTTGAGGTTGTACCAGAGGAAAAGAAACCTGTGCATTGTTGGGTGGCACGGGCGGCGGCTGCGGTGGAGCCTGATGGGTGGGCTGAAACAGTTCAATCACAGGACTGAGAGAAATATTCTGAGAGCAAATGGAACACATCATACTGATTGAGTATAATATGCTGAGGTGGAAGAGAATGCGATTGAGATTGAGAGGATTAACCGACTGATAAATGGTAAGCACTTACCGGGATGTTACCGCCATCCATCGAGAGCTGTTGCGGGTCCATGATTATTTACTTGATAAGGAAATCCAGGGGATGTACCTGAAAGGGAACGGATGATGACAACGCTATTTCAATTTCCATCGGCGAAAATGATGATAATCGAATCGGAAAAGCGACAAGCATAAACTACAAAGCGTCGGTTATAGCTCTCTTTCTAACGATGGGTGAAAAAGTGTTCCTTCTCCTCCATGATGTTCAAAAAGCCATTACGAGAGAGAGGCAATAGAAAGAAGAGAGAAGAAAACGAGAGAGAGAGAGAATGAATGGGAAAAATCTGTAGAGGGGGAGAGGGGGGCAGAAGACATGTGATGAAATCACATTCAAAAAAGATGATTCAACCAATTCCCCGCCTAGGCGAAATGATTTCGGCTCCTTTGCAGGTACGGTAGGTCGACTCTTCCTGATCTGGAGGTCTTGAGTGGGGATAATGAGCGGTTTCCTATCAAGAAGTGCAAACTATGAGTTTTAAACGGCGAATTAATGCTCTCCACTAGGGATTTCAGAATTAAGAATGACTCTCCTCATTTCCCACACTCTCTCGCCAGCCTGATCGGTTAGGGAGTGTGGAAAATGAGGAGAGTCATTCTTAATTCATTCTTAATTCAGACAACCCTACTCTCCACAGTCCTCTCTTGTATTCGAGTCAAGGGGTAATTGCAGACGGATAACTTCTTTTCGCAAGCTTTTGATCGTCTTCTAAGGGACGTGATAGAAAATTTGAATAGAAGAGGAGATGCTCAGAGGGAAACGCATTCGAGGAGTTAGCGGGGTGGTAAAGATAGCCGAATAGGAGAGGGGAGGGGCCATAAATGAGAAATCTGAAGGAATGAGCAGGGTGAGGGGACAGAGGCGGTTAGAGAAGGCGGGGGAGATGGGGTGGCTATTTCCAGAGTGGGGTCAGAAAGGGGGAGGAACCCTCTTCCTTTGTCGTACCACCTTCATCTAACCTCTATCAAGGGAAGGGGAGATCTCTCTGATCGAGAGGGAAGAAGTAGATAGTGTTGGTAGCGAAACTATTGAATCAGAGCATGCATTCGAACAATCGTGTTGGATGGTTAATAGAAAATGGGAACATCGTAACACTGAGAGCATTAGCGAAAGCTAATGTCAATTATTCGAATTGGCTATCATCCTAACGTAAAGTGGGTTCTTTGTTTCAGGAAATGTAGGGTAATAAGAAATCGGAGGGCTGAAGGGAAGGAGGAAGAGACAAATGATGACTCGACAACTCTTTCTCTCCGTTGTTTAGAGGGCTGAGTGATGACTAGGAGATATTGTAAACGATATCATTGGAGTGGACTGGGACCTGGCATAAACTATCTCATAGGAAGATCAGGTGCGGACTGTCAGTCAAGCTATCGGATACTGCTAGGTGATCCACCAGTTGATCACTCTCTAGCTACCACATACCCTCTCGCTCTGCCTAAACTCTGAGAGGGCCATCTCTCTCACTCGAAGGAGAGACCAGACGTGTGCTCCCATTACTAGAGAAGGATGAGTTAGGGGAGAACGATTGCGCAATGCCGTCATAACAGTTGTTTCTCTCTTCAAAAAGGTAGGGTAGGGCGCTGGTCCATATTAGTGGGGGGGGGGGCGAGGAAGGAAAGACGTTCCCACGATTCGTAGATGGGGTTGCACTCTCCACTATCATGACATCTCAATGGTCAGAGAAATAAGATAACACGGAGAATTCGAATATAGAGAGTCAGACCTTCGGAGGAGGGAGAGGTTTGGAGGGTGGCAAGGAGGGCGAAAAGGATATGGAAACTGAAAATCAGAAAAAAATGGGAAGGGTGAAGGAAGGGAGAGGAGTGGAACCAAGGGAAGAAGAGGGAGGGCGGTTAAAGTGCAATTCAAGAACAGATGGAGAGAAAAGTCCGAGCGATCTTTGTCTTCCTTTCTAGTCTCCTCATTTCACGCATCCTTGCCAGTCAGATAGTGCGAAGGAGCTTCCGAAATGCTGAGAGTCAGACTATTTCCTTCCATCTACCTCCTCCTCAATGTGGAATGGGGAAGAAGGGTGAGTGAGGGCGTCCGGGCGGAATGATGACAGGAAAAGAGGAATGGTAGAGAAAAAAATCGAGAAAAATATAGAAGGAAAACGTCCGACGGATCAATTTGAATGACTAAGAATTAATTCATATCGTTACACTCATCACTTGGCCGAAAGGGACCGTCAGTATTTCGAATTAGCATTCACACTATAGTGTTCTTTGTTCCAACCGATTGGAGACAATGAGAACTCGGGGAAAGTGGATAGTAAGAATAAAGGAGGATGAAACAAATGATGTGACAAAAGCCCTTCTTCCTTTGTTTGGAGCACTAACTTATGACGAGGAGAAGGAAGAGACAGTACAAACAATACTGTTGGATGGGACTAGGGACCAAGCATAAACTATCAGATAGGCAGCCCAGGTGTGGAGTATCAGTGAACTAATCTGACACCCGTGGATGGTACACCAGTTGCTCACTCTCTCCAATACCTTTCCCCCTTGCTCTGTCTAACCTGCGAGAGAGAAGGTGGGCTTGAGAGGGAGATTTGGCTATCATTGACACTCGAGAGGGAGTGGGGACCAGACGTGTTCTGCCATTACTGGAGAAGGATGGGTTAGAGGAGAGCTATTGCGTGACACCATCATAACAGTTGTCTCTCACCCCCTAATGTGGGCGCAGGGCCATAGTATTGAGAGGGACCGAGGAAAGAAAGATGCTCCCACGATTCCGAAACTTCTTGCTCTTTCCATTATCAAGAATGGGCAGAGAAATGCGATATCATGGGAGAGTGAGAGAGTGAGACCGTTCTCCGACTAGCGATTGATTTGCGCGACAAGGAAAATGGGGACCATGAATAAATGAGTGAACACAAATCAAGTCCGTGCGACTACGATCTCTGGAAGGATATGACACTACTTTTTACCAATTTCCCTCGTTTCCGCGCATGTGTCACATGTCCCACATGGATCAACAGGCAGTAAAGAGAAGTGATGGGAGGGGAGAGAGGGGGACTGCGCGGTGTGATTGAGGCGAGGGGAGGGGAGTATGTCGTACAGTATCCCTTCTTCGCAAGAGACAAACAGCCTTGGATCACATATGCTGGTGCGACTCAATGGCAATGGAGCGGTATGAAAACATATTATTTAATGGAATAACTCAATTTTTTATGCAATGACTTACTTTTTATATATTTTTAAGTATCCCTTGGCGTGTTTTCCAACGTGAATATATTTAAATCCACTATGCATATAAGAGGTGCATAAACTTCTCGACTTCTTTCACATCAGATTCTCATGGATGCACTCAAATATTTGTCACTTCATTTAGGGACCACCATCCATTTTTATTTATTCTGGCTCACACGAAATTAAATAACTCGACGGGAACGAAAGGGCCGCTTGTTCTGTTTTCGCAGTTTTTCAGTACACCATTAGAACTAACTTTTCTCAAAAAATCAGACAAATCAATGGGCTCCCGATGCCAGTTTAAGGTCAAAATCTTCTAAAAACATGCTAATTCGAAAGAAACAGAGTGAATAAAGGGCTCTAACTTCCGTTTAAGGAGAGGGCCGCGACTTTTGTAAGTTTCCAGTGATAAACTGAGGCAATGAGCATAACATATCCGAAAATCAGCAAAATCAATGGGCTCCCACGAATGTTATATAGGTGCAAAGTTTGGCTATCGAAATGATCTTTGATCTCATGTAAAAGTCGTGGGAGCCCATTGATTTGGCTGATTTTCGGATATGTTATGCCCACAGCCTTAGTCTATCACTGAAAACTTTCAAAAATCGCGGCCCACGTCTAGAACACATTTTATAGGGCTTTTGTAGTTTGTAGTCACTCGTTATCGACAACTGAATTTTTTTTTAAATGCAAATATCTCGAGAACCATTGGATTTCGTTTGGTCTTCCGCGAACAAAAAATGTTTCTATATAACAGATCAACAAATTGAGATAGTTCATGGTTCATGAAATCATCATTTACGGATCACGTGGTGGTCCCTACACTTCATTGTGCAAATCAAATCATCAGCACTAAGTTTTATTTGATCCCGATGAAGATAAATGAGACAAACCATATTTACATATCCTTCGGGGGCCGACAGTTTCATTTATGCAGGGCTGAAAGCTTAGTTCCTAATTGGCCATTTTTGTTTCGAAAAAAAGTACAAAATATTTTTTTCAGAAAAACGAAAATCCAGGCAAACGTCGCCAGATTGGGGAGCTTCCGACGGAATTATGGTTTTTTTTCGGAGTGATTTCCCCAAAAAGCGCCGCGGCGCATTTTGGGGAAATCACTCGTCGTTCACTCCGAAGGCCGACAGATTGGGGAAGTTTCGACGAGATTCAGACCTAAAAATAAGAGCCATTTTTGTACTTTTTTTCACAGTAAAAATGGTAAATTTGGAACTAAGCTTCCAGCCCTGCATATTTCTAATCTTCATGATTTGTAATAATGGTGGTGAACCAAAGGAAGTAGAGTGGAAGAGGAAGAGCGAAAGCTTGCTGACGCCAACGAGCCTTTGCTAGAGGGAGAATGATGAAGTGAGAAACATCTTAGATGTGTTTTAATTGTTGACCGTTTTCGATTGTTTATCTCTTTCGCATCAAATTGTACAGATACTTTCACATTATAAATTGAACCTGAGATATCATTGCTCGGTAAGTTATTTCTCTCTTCTCTCTTCTCACTTGCACTCTCCCACGTTTTCTGCGCAAGAATACACTTATTGTACTGAACCATATACTTACTGAACTGAATTCTCTCCATCGTTTACGCAAACGTGCTACATGTTCCGGGTGGATCGAGAGGGAGACATGTGAGGGAAGCGGAGGGGGGGGGTTCAACGCAAGGGGGAAGGGGATTGGGAGAGTGGAGGTGTGAGGAGGTGGATAGAGAGTGTGTTCGGAAAGGAGAGATGTTGAGAGAGGCGAGAGGAGGGGAGGGGATGGAAGGTGGATAGTGTGAGGTGAAGAGAGTTGTTGAGAGAGGCGAGGGGAGCGGTACAGTATCCCATTATCACACCTTCAGCTTAGAACTAGGGGTTTCTCAATAATTCCATGCTGGGTATTTAGGTGAATTAATTTTGAATGCCTTGGTGCCATCTGCATCGACAACTCCTCATTTAACTGCTATGATGTTGTTGCGCAATCTCATCCGTCCTTGTTTTAGTCAGTAATGGGTTATATGTCTGGTAAAACACTTGTCAATGATGACCTAATCCGATCTCTCTCTCTCTCTCTCTCTCTCTCTCTCCCCGGGCTGCATGAAATCCTCAGACAGCCGTTTTATCTTGTGGTACCCATATCGGCCATAAACAGTTTAAGGTATAACGAAACGATCTACTCGAAGATAAAGGTATGCATGAAATACAAACAAGGGCAGAGATAATGAAACATAAAGTGCGTGGTATAGAGTAAGCGGTGACATCAAAGTTGGGATGGAACGGTAATCGAGTCACAGAGTCTGCAAAGAATCTAATAGGTAAACGATGTAAAAACAGTGCATGAAATCTCCAACAAGATAGTGGGCAAGTTATCCAAGTTGGACAATACAAGACAAATGTGATGTGGGATGTACAGAAGAATTGGGTTAACAAATGTATCAAGCAGGAGATCTAGTGATTACACGTTAATATTAGCACCTTTTCACAGTGGAATAGAGGAGAATGCGCAGGAAAAGAAGGAATCAAATACAATGAAGTTAGACAGTAGAGATGAGACAAAACAAATGACAATTTGTGCGTTAGATCTAGATCAGTCGAAAAGGAGAGGCAGAAGATCGATATGAGGCCAATGAAATGTTTGAACAAATGAGCATGCTGAATAGTGCATGACATAAGCGAGTATCGAATAGAATGGAAGGACAAACTTAAGGAGTGATTACAGACATACAGACAGCAATGTTATTGATACTGGGCACGGATTTTTCTCACTGGGCACGGGTTTTTTTAGTGCGAGGAGGCTTGGGAGTGGGACGGGGAAGAAGGCCAACAATCCTCAAGGTTTCCTTCACTATGCCCGGGATGCTAGGCACCTTTAACACCTTCTTCTTGGGATCCGCCGCCCTATAGAAGAAGCCCACGAGATCCGCAGCCTCCGTGCCAATCGAGAGATCGAAGAGGTAGAGGGAGGCAACGAGGGCGAGAAGTGCTTGGCGGAGACCGCCCGAGACGGGGACGCTCCTGAAAATGACAGATTTTTGAGGTATTACAGTATTCCCATAATTACATGCTCAGAGAACTGTCGAACAAACAAGAAAAGGAGAGCAAACAAGAAAAGGCTACTATGCTTACCGCAGCACAAGGAAGAGATGGTACTGAGTGGGGTTGGAAGGGAGGGTGAAGAGAAGCGGGTGCCTTCTTCCCTTGTTCCAAAGCCACTCCACGGCGTCGTTAGGGGAGGGTACCTGCAAGGAATTTTATCAGGCTCTGCGATTCTCCAAAATCATTGTTCGTAGTGTAGTCGAGCAAGGTTCTTTCCGTTTTTGGATCCATATCTTATCCATCTAACTCTAACAAACCAGAACAAAACAATTACTCACATTCACTCTAGCGACCAGCATGTTCACTGGCTCCAGAGCTTTCTTGTTGAGGCGCACGGTGAAAGGCCTGTCTCCCAACTTGGCTATTGATCTCCAGAAAAAGGTCTGCAGTTTCAAGAGCCTGAGCTCGTCGGGGTCGCCTGAAATGTGGGTTGTATCGGCTTTTGACTTGTTGAGCTATGTACCAGCATATGCTCAAACGATCCAAAGGTACTATTGAATACCAATCCTATTTCCTAGAAAGTAGATGAGCACTTACCACCGACTGCCATCCTCTTCTCGCATTCTTCCCTGTCATTCTTAGAGATGACCACAGTGTCTAGCTCCCTCCACAGGTGGTCGTTCGCATTCATCAGCTCGCACACAGTCTTCTCTAGAGAGGCGGCGAAATCGCCGACCAACTGAATTAGTCTCTCTCGTTAACCAATCAAATGCAAAGAAACCAATGAATCAACAAATGGACTAAAGAGGATACTACCAGGAATTGTAATTTTTTCTGGGAAAAAACCACTTGGGAAACGGTTTTCTAGTAAAACAACATTTAAGAAAAATTTAATAAAAAGTAAATACTTCGGAAGAAAATAATTGGGAACAAACAAAACAGAATAAATATTTCATAACTTAAATTTTTGGAAGCAGTTTTTCGGGAAATGACCATTTGGGAAGTTTTTTGCCGGGAATACGGTAGGACCGGGAAATAGCACAAGCTGCGAAATACATGATTTTCCATCCTTTCGACCCAATTCTTCTCTGAGCTATTGATTTCATGATGTAAAAACGATTGAAACGAAAGAAAAACAGTGAAAGTGCGAAATTTCACCGAAAAACTTTAATCTGTACAATTTGATGCGAAAGAGATAAAAAAAACCTTAGAGTTTTAAAAAAGCAGTGATTTGCTATTTACCGGTTCTCCTTCTCCGGATGAAAACTTCCGAGATGGAAACTTCCCAAAAACGATTTCCACGAAAACAATTTCCCATTTGTTTTGCTATCACCAAATATGCCTAGCTCTGTATCTACGTGAGTGTGGGTAGGTAGTCAAAGTTCCTGGACGAGAACCGAGAGGAAAGGCTTAGTTGGACTCACAGATGTACTGATACGACGGCTAGCATACGGTGACTGAATCCCTGCGACGAGTAGATCTCTTCTGATATACCACTGGAGACTAGGGATACTAGGGAAGAT
>LS498636.1:261576-276786 GCA_900490845.1 Pristionchus japonicus | reverse complement strand
AGGGATGGGGTCGATGGCTGGTGGGGAGGATGAGTCGTCATATGGGAGAGCGGAAGACGGAGTCGCGCGGTTCACCTGAAAGACAGTGGAATAATAAGGAATCGCCCTAAAGCATCTAGCGCCTGGACAATGCATTCTATATGTGCCACTCGATGATACATAGCTCGGTACGTGTTAGTTGCCCAAAGATCAGTCGTCTCACCACGAGATGCCCCAGGCTGCTCCACATCAAATCCACCTTAGCAGATGCAAGCGTAGGCATGTGCTCTATGTACCAGTTGCACTCGAGGACCAGCTTCTGTTGTTCGGGCGTCAAATTGAGCGGAGACGACTGAAATGGGACTTTAGTACACTCCACTCTACCAAACGCCAGACTCTATGCAGATTCTATCTTGCTGACCATTGGCTCTCCCTTTTTTCCTTGGTCCGGCGCAGGAGACGATGAATTAGAGAGTTGCTGCCTGAGCCTGCGTAGGAATAGCCCCTGCAATTGCCGGGCTTACTGGTGCTAAGTCGGACTCCAATAGCATATGGTGAGAACATATCAGCCCTCACAGTCTCACCAGACACTCCCTTCGATTGATTGTTCTTGTATCCTCTGCAGGAGTAGAGGGCACCGGTGTCAGTGAAGGAATGTGCTGCTGGTTTCCATTGGAAAGTATCGGCAACTCGGAAGGAGACTGAGCAGTGTGAAGGAGTCCCTGCTGAGCAGCTCCATACGCAGCTGGCTGCAATTGTGATGATATCATTACATATCAGGTTGTTGCATAAGTCCTGTCGCATTTATATGCTTGGTCATTTGAACCTCTATTGTCCTGACTGTTTGACCAAACAACTCATGGTCTCCCATAATCAATTAGGCCTGGTATACTCTACTGAACGCACACTAGATCAGACCTTATCGATTACTGAGGGGGGCACAAGAGGAAGACAAAGTCAATGTGCCAGAAATTTTCACTCGCCATTTCAATAATCATAGTTTCCCGTAGATGAATCGGCAGAACTTATGCAACAACCCTATATTTTGTAGGGTGTCCTCCTGATGTTTGCTGTATGTTCGCATAAAGGAGATCCTTCGCCCCAAACTACTGCTCGCTAGGCCCATTCTCTAACCTCTTCGCGTCCTTTCCTCTTGGCAGTTCTTCGAGACTTCTGCTGCACACTCTGCGCAGGGATTGGGAAACCAGAGGAGGACGGTCCCTCACGATTGGCCGGAGCTTCCTGCAATTTCGCTTTCTTCTTCGAAATAAGAAAGGGAGTTCCACAGTTAGGGGCCGCAAAGCAGATTCAATATTAATCACTATGATGTCAAATATGTGCTCAAGGTGTCCCTCGTAATCCCAATAACATCGTGCTTTTGACCGAAAGTCGATATCTTGTCTCTGAGCGCGCTAGAGCCCAAGACGTGTGCGCGCAAAGGAGGGGAGGAGAGGAGGGAGAGGCGAGAGGAGAGAGAAAGGGGGCGGAGCCTCTCTCGGCTTAGTCTGAAAATCGCTGTAGGTTTGACTTTTCTCAACGAGAAAGTGTGAAATAGGCCTATTACTTACTTTCACGTCGATTTTTGACCAACAAGGAGAAAACTTTTTCAAGGTCTACAGGGCTCAATCGATAGCGGGTGGTATTAGCTACAAAACGCGCTTTAGATCGAGTGATTTGGTTTAGAATGAGCTTTGTGTTTTCTCGCGCACGCTCGTTGGCCGCGCATCACACCCGTTCAAAGTGGGCGGAGCTTGCGGCCCCTATCCACAGTGGTACATAATAAGATAAGGAACTAACCATGGTTCGTCTCCTCTTCGTTTGTGGTGCGGCAGGCGTCTGGGTAGTCAACATTCGCGGTGCATATAGGAGATCTTGCTGCATGCGCTGTGCGACAGCCTGTGGCTGCCTATCCAACACAGACTGCTGGTACCGCGCAAGGAGATCCGGAGTCATGCCCTGTAACGTAATGTCAATCGTTGGTGAAAAGTTGTGTGGCTCAGAATTTTTGGAGTCCCTGAGCTTTCTACCGTACTCAAAATACCAAATAATTGTACCTGCCCGTGCAGCCCCAGCAGCATTTCGTGATCGTTGGCAAGCGTAGGGTGGTAGAGGGAGGAAGATGTGCCCTGAAATGTTCGAGCTCATAAAGCCATTTCCAAACCTTGTAGCATAACAGTTAAAAAAGATTTTTAGACAAGATGTTTAATAATGTTCGGAAGTCGAGCGAGCTTTAAAACATCCATATCTACTGAACAAATAGTAATCAAACACAAGCTTAGTACAGTAATCCATACCCTTCCGTTTAGGATCGCCGTGAGGTTTGGATGCTGCTCTACGACGGGAAGAGGGAGGAAGGGAGAAGTTGGAGGAGAAACCTGAATGATCGGATATATTGTAGACGAAATTGAGGAGAGTCTCACTCCTTGATTCTCCCCTCACATTTCGAGGGATAGGAGTCATATCGACTTGCGCTTTTGAACTTATTCTTCTCTCCCTTCCCAAATTTTCATTTCACATTAGTAGAGATTCTTCTCTAATCAATACAAAATAACTCTCATTCCCATAACAAGATAGTATCTATTGATATTATCTAAAGATAGAATTGTAGATACTATCTATAGAGATGAAGCGGGCTTGATACTATCTAGATACTATCCATAGAGATAACGCGAGCTTTTTCGTACCAGATGAGCCATGGGATGAGACAGAGTGGGCTTCACTGCCGGCGATACCGTCTGAGGTGTTGCGACCTGGAAAACCGCAGTCTCAATGGACAATCAACTCGTACTTTTTTAAAACTTACCGGGGAGTACCTAGTGTGAATCCATCTCCGACCACAAACACTGTACATTAATAAAATAGTCATTAACTGGAGGGGGGGGGTCGAGAACAGTGAGAAAGAGAGAATTGTATCTAAAATTGGACAGAACTCACTCTGGACATCTGCGGCGACTTCTGCATGAAAGAAGGCTGCGTCTGCTGCAGCATCGCCGTCGATCCCGCCTGCGCCATAGCCTGAACATGATAAATAAATATTTATCTATGCTCGCAACGAGATTGTAATTATAATTGTACATTCGAGTGCTCACACACTCTCTCGCTTTCCCCGACCGTCGAAAAAGTATTGCGAAATGAGAGATCGGGAAACTTTGCTCAACTCAAATTTGAACCATCACGTACCGCGAGATGCAGCAGCAAGTCCGGCGGCAGTGGTGTCTGCCACATTGATGGGTTGAACGGCCACTGAATCGTCGGCTGTCCCGGGTAAGACAAGGCGTTGCCCGTCTGAGGGTGATTGAACTGAGCCGTCTGGAATCTTCCATGCTATAATGGGTATAGGAAAGCTGTTTGTGAATGAATGGCCCTATGAATGAGTAGCCGATAGCTAGCAACCGTTGGGGCAGATAAATGTTCGACGAACGAACCAGAGGCAGCCCGGGTGGCGAGAGCGTCGGCTGCGGAGACGGAAGTGCCTGATGGGCGGGCTGAAATGACGATTATGCATTACACTCCCTATCTGATGGCTTACTCGGTGTCTTTAGTCTGCAAATCCACTTGCTAGTGACCATTTGCAGACTAAAGGCAGTGAAGACTTACCGGGTCGTTTCCGCCATCCATCGAAGGCTGTTGCGGGTCCATGTTTATGGACTTGATATGGAATTCCAGGTGAAGTACCTTAAAGGTTTGTGTTAATAATATAACGACAACTACAATAACAATCGAATCTAAAAAGCGACATACATAGCCTACGACGCGTCAGTTAAAGCTTTCTTTCTGACGACGAGTGAAAAGTGAGTGTTCCTTCTCCTTGATTCCCCCTGATGCTCAAAAAACCATAATGAGACAGAGAGGCTTTAAAAATAATAAAGAAGAAAATGAGAGAGAGAGAGAGAAGGGAGTGAACGGATGAGCATCTGTAGAGAAGTGGGGGGGGGGCAAAAGACATGTGACGAAATCACATTCGAAAAGGATGAATCACGTAGTATATCGCTTAGACAGGTGGATACCCGCCCCTTTCCAGGTACGGTATGTCAACTCTGTCTGTACTGGAGGTATTCCGGCTTTAAATGGATGGTTGGACGTTTTCTAAGTCGAGAAGTGTAGAAAATGGTGTTTGAAAGAGCGAAAAATGAGCTAGAAGAGGCTCTGAACTGTCCTCATAGAAAACTGAAGTTGAGAGACAAATAAGTGACACTTTTCCTGTCAGATTACGTTGTAAGGATAGTAAGATAGTATTAGAAAGAGGGAGAGGACGAGACTTTAACGTGATGGTAGAGATAGAGGAATGGAAAAGGGGAGGGGCCAGGGAGGGAGAGAGAGAAGGAGGCAGAGAAGGGGATGGCAATGTCCAGAGTGGGATCGGACAGGGAGGGAAGGAGTGAACCGTCTCTCTCTATCGTTCTTCTCCCATCTAACATCCATTAATCAAGTGAAGGGGGGAGGGCTGTCGGACCGAAGGGGGAGAGGGGGAGAAGGAGAGAGCTATGGTGGAGAAACTTTCAGAGCATGCACATGATCATTCGTTTTTGGATGACTACGCGAATTTGTGGAATTGAACATGAGAGCATCGTTACACTGAGAACATTATCGAGAGCTAGCGTCAATTATCCGAATGGACCATCTTCCTACAGTAAAGTGGGTTCACTGTACCAGGCGATGGAGGGCAATAAGAAATCGGAGAACTGAATGGGATGAGAAAGAAGAAAGGGACAAATGATGACTTGATCATCCCTTCTTCCTTTGTTTAGGGCACTGAGTGATGACGAGGGGGATATATAAAAAAGGATACCATCGGATCAGACTGGGGTCCAGACATAAACTATCTGATGGAAAGACGAGGTATGGAGTGTCAGCCAGGCGATCGATACTCTTGGCTGCTCCGATAGTTGACCTTATTCACTCTCATCTTGCCCCTCCTCCCTTCTAACACGTGAGAGAGAAGGCGCAATGGAGAGACCGATCTGATTATGCCATCCTTAGAGGCCGAGAAAGAGAGAGAGACCAGACGTGTTCTTGCGTTACTAGTGAAGGATGGGTTAGGAGAATACGATTGCTATCTCTCGTTGCTACATGCATCTTGCTCTGCCTGACCCTGCAAGATACCAGAGGAAACGGACAGTCTGATCAGCTGATCCTTAGCGCTCTGGAGATGGACCAGAGGGGTCCATCCATTGCTAGAGAACGACGGGATATGAGAATACGATTGCTTCTCTCTCATAGCTACATGCTATCTCGTTTTGACCTCCGAGAGACCAGAAGGAAGGAAAAAACAGAACAGATTATGCCATCCTTTGCGCTCGAGAGATGGACCAGAGGGGCCCATCCATTACTAGAGAACGATGGGATAGGAGAGAGCTATTGCGCAATGGCGGCATAGCACTCGCCTCCCAAAGTTAGCGTCGGCCATATTAGTGAGAGGGCAGAGGAAAGAAGAAGGTTCCCACGATTCGCGAATTGGATTGCTAACATGGCCCATGAGGGACCAGGGAATGGAGTGCTACTATGGTTACCGGAAGGAAATGTCACTACTTTTTGCCCTTGTCCCCCGTGATCGCAGATATGATACATGCTCGGTTTGGATCAACAGGCAGTAAGGAAAAGTGAATTGCGGGAGAGGGAAGAGGCCAGGAAAGGGGGGAATAAAGGGACCGGGTTTGGAGGGGAGAAGAGAGTGAGAGAGACTGTGGGCGAGGAGAGGAGAAGGGGCCTCCTCTCTTATGCCTACCGTATCCTTTCTCCTCACATACAAATAACCTTGGCTTATACAACAGCATGGTAATGGATCAGAATTTAGAGTAATTGTTTTATACAATAATTAAGAATATCTCTAATTATACTTTCTAGTATTAAATAAAATATTTGGTTATAATTTATAATCTGTAATAAATAAAATTATACGAGTGGCTCCTCAACTTGATTTGTCATTGTCATCAATTGTCATTGACGAACACCAATGTTTAGCAGTTCGATTAGGAAATCGAATTAACTTCTGCCTAGCTTGATCCCGTTAAAGAAAGAAGAGATTAAACATGCATTTTTGAAAGTCTAAAGTTAGCATCGGGGCGATATAGTGAGGGGAACATAGGGAGAAAAGACGTTCCCACCGCGAATTGGCACTCTACGTTATCATTCCATCCCGATGGCCAAAGAGATGAGAGGGAGAGAGTGAGACCATTCCCCCGACACGCGATCGATTTGCGCGCGAAAACAAATGAGGGACCAAGGTGCCCTCTTTGCAATAGCGTGTGACTCTGATTTCAGGAAGGAAATAACATATATGTTTACCCTTGTCTTAGGGTTCGAAAATGTGCCACATGTTCCTTGTGTCTTAACAGGCAGTAAGGAGAAGTGAGGGCAGGGGAGGTGTGGGGGAAGAAAGCGAGAGAGAGAGAGAGAGAGAGAGAGATTGCGCGCGTGGGGGGATGAGGCGAGAAGAGGGAGTGTGTGAAGAGAGGAGAGGGTCCTACCGTAACCTATTTTTTCAAATAAATAGACTTGGGTCAGATATGCGCTTATACGATAACATGGAAAACATACGATAACATGGACAGAATATAATTTTATTATTTTACAATAATCTACAACATTCATTTCAATATTTTACAGTGTTTAAAAAATATGGTAAAACATCTATTTTATATACATCGTTTAATTGGCCTCTCAGCTTGTTTCCATACGTACACTCTTGTTGACTTACACAAATTGTATCACTTCATTTATGAAATTGACAAATCGGTACTTCGGTCGACTTGGTTGAAGAAAGTCCCAATGAAGAAAGTGTTCAGCTCATAGTTGTGCACATTACGTTCTTCATGGATGGAATGATCACTATGTTGGGTGTGGCTCATCGCTTTTCGTTGCATTCCTGTCTCAAGATCAGCGCAATTCTCAGAATGATAAGACCGTAGTTGTTCGCTGAGTTGCAAGTGGAGTGAGTGAACCTCAAAGTTATAAACTCGTCATGGCATAGAAAAGAGAGAAGCAACGAAATTTGGAATATACTCTACTTGATAAGACTATACTGTTCAGCAGAGGCTGAAAGCTTTGCATTCGTCATTGAAAGCAAAGTGATAACAGAAACGGAATTGTAGTCTCGTCATTGAGAAATAAGTGACGATAAAAGGCCTCGTCTTATCATTGCGTTTGTCGCCGATTTCTGATCGGCAATATTTGTTAACGTTTGGCGTAGGAAAAGAATCAGAGAAACGGCCTCTCTTTCCCCTCAGTGTAATAGCGTGTTCCTTCTTGACTCCTCAGCTCCTTCCACCCTCGTTTCTCGCTCTCGAATCTCTCCTACATGACACCTGTTATCCCTTCTATCAACTCAGGCTCAATCCAAGTCGAATCGACAACGTTTTCCTGCAACTGCCATCGCACTTCTCTTCACAATGAGCGGGTAATTTGTTTTCAAGTTATTTGACTATAGTTTAATCTCCATTCAGGCTCTTGCACCAGCACGATCGTTCATTGATGTCTGAAGAAGAAAGTAAGGAGTACGATGAATGGCTCTCCAAGCAGCCACCGCCGACATTGGTTAGTGATCTTATTGCAAGATGAATTACATTGACAAACTCATTTGTGCGATATCTTTCGTCGTTGAATTGTAGGTTCACGTGGCAATATCCTAGCAGAATAGCAAAGGTTCACTGGTAATCATAGAACTACTTGCAGAGAGGCTTCCTTTTGGTCCTTCTCGCATGCACTCCTCATCTTGCATTGTTCTATGCGATGATGAAGAACTATGCATGGATCCAGAATGATGAGGTAACCGTAATGTTAATCCCCAAAGACATACAAAAAGATTCAAAGCACGAGTCAAGTTGATCTCGAATATATTTTATCTTGTCAATAATTATGGTCACAACTTGCTCAGTAGTATTCATTCGCACTTTTCAGATCGTTTCCTACTTCTCGATGCTCTCCATGGTGTTCTTTGTGTGGATCCTATCGAAACTCGGAGATTCCGATTCGGAGAAGGAGGCTGTAGTGGAAGACGAGGAGCAAATACTTGATCAAGAGGAGGAAAATTTGATCAAAGAAGAGTGAGAGCATGCTGGTAGAAGTCCTACATGGTAGAGCTAGCATGTTATTGAGAACAATGTAACTTTTGTGGACTTTCTTTTTTATGTAGATTTAGCAATGCATCCAAACTGTATTCATGATACGCCAGTTCGATGAAAAAGTTTCATTATTGGTCGTGGCTAATATAAGAATTCCTTTGATAATTCAATGTTATCGTGTCAGGAATGTCATGAGCGTACATATTTCATCTTCCTTGTGCGAAAAGGGATGTATTTTCACAGAAACTTGTGCTTATTATTGTGCAAATATGATTCAATCAACCGATCAGTGGTAACATGTACAGGGGAAGATAAGTACTGTAAGAATCAAACAAGCGTGTTGTGCACTATGGACTAAGGAGGAATCGTGCAACATCATCGGAACACGAAAAAGTACGGTGTCTTGCTGTGCCAAGTTTGGCTATGCGCTTTTGATTTCACTGTTTCTTCGCGGTTTTCGCGTTTATTTCTTTCTTTCATATAAGGAGCTGTATAGGCATCCATGAACGGTCGTGCATTAACGTGTTCTGCAATCCGTAGATCATTAGATATTTTCAATCGGCTAACTGCGCTTTACTAGAAATACTATTTACCCATTTATTATAGAACGATAAGAGACGATATCAGCTTAGTGTCAACGCATGACTGGACGCCGTCATCATTGGGTTATGGTGTAGCATTGGATGAGGAAAAGAGAGAGACTAGGACGATCTTTATCTCAAATACTGGTCATGATTCGAGGGATATTGTGCTTATGTACCAGGCGTCATCACTAAGTGGGACAAAGATGGAAAGGGAAAGAGGATAGTGAGTATCATGAGATGGTCTCCCATGACATTAGTAATGTTGTCCGTTGTTACGCCTTGAACTTGAACTGAGACTAACTTAATGGAGAAGATGACAGTTGCCGTGTAGAAGAGGTGGCAATCGAGAGCGGAAGATAGCTATGGAGGCATAAACGAGCACGTTGTTACACTGATGCTTGAGGAAGAGTCGACGTTTTCACATAATGAGAGGATGAGGCTCTTTACTCGTACTTCACTAGCCACTCGATCTTACTTCATTAGCCAAACATCGAACAAAACTGCGCGAAATACCGAGTTCATAGCGGGGTGAGAAATGCCTAGGCTTTTCAATGGAAGGTTGTGCTACGGAGCGATATTCAAGGATATATCATTCCGTATCATGATGAGCGCACTGGGAATACAATTTTGCGTGTCCCTTCGATTCAATCACTCCCCTTATCACTCGGAAAATCGCGAGCGCACGCAAAATTCAACTAGCCGATAGAATTTCGGCGTCAAAGTGTCGCGCGCGAAAAGATAAGAGGGCATCCACTCGTTTCTGATCGGCGAATTTCCTTTCTCTCACTCAAATACTACGCAAGATCGTATTTTTCACCTTCACTCCATCTAATGCGTCGCACTGCGTCACTTTCGATTGAACAGAGATGAACAATTGATCTCTGGTCCCTTGTGCTCGTGTGTCTCAGGGAGTGGTCTGACTCTCCCACATACCCATGCTATCGCTCCCTCTAACCAGCGGAAGTCTAGGACGATCTAATGCGCGTAGTGAGAAAATCCATCTTATTTCTCTACCGGTTGTCCAATATAATACGTCTGTGCTCGAGAGACAACAGAACACTAACTCTCTCGGTCTTGCGATGAATCGAGTCTGAGAAAGGAAAAAAGAACCAATAAGATACAATCGTCACATAGTGGCACGCAATTGATAAGAGTCCGCACGCAGATTCCTGGTCCCTGATTTGTTGCTGTGCGCTAATAATCCTACTCTCCCTGTTATCTCGCTTTTCTAGCAAGCGAAAACACGTGGGATAGAGAGAGATATCACGCGTTTCACCTAAGGATTCGATCAAATGGGCGATTCCATTGCACATCGAGAAATGCGCCAACTGAGATCTGTTCAGTTTTTGATGCCCACCCACCAGGGGAACCCTCGGTGGGAGTTGCAGACCTTGTCGATCATTCGTCTGTCCAGAAGGCCACGTCAAACTTTGTCTTTGAGGCCTTGCTTTTCATAATTATCTCATGTTTGGGAAAAGATTGACACCTAATTCCAGGCATTGAACTACAGTATTTCTCCTACTCTTTGAGATGGAACTCGTTAAAATTTCATTTTCGCGAAACTACGGCAGCTCTGGACGAAACAAAGTACTAGAAATGGGAACTACGCAAATTTAGTCTTGATCGATTGGGCTCGATGAGAGCTTTCGTTTGGTATGCTGGCGCTTTCTGAAAGCCTACAAAAAAGTGGTCAAAGGAGCGAAAAACACGTATCTTTTGAGAACGGATTGGAGAGATGGGCGAAAACAATGGGGGAAGGGAGAGAGAGACGCGTGACCTCTCTTTGATCTACCTCCTCCCCTGCCTCTCCTAGCTGTTCCCTTGTTGTTTTCCCATCAGTTCCCGAAAGATACCAGTTTTTCGCTCCTTTGACCACTTTGTTGTAGGCTTTCAGAAATCGCCAGCATACCAAACGAAAGCTCTCATCGAGCCCAATCGATCGAGACTAAATTTGCGTAGTTCCCATTTCAAGTATTTTGTTTCGTACAGAGCGGCCGTAGTTTCGCGAAAATGAAATTTTAACCAGTTCTATCTTAAAGAGTAGGAGAAATACTGTAGTTCAATGCCTGGAATTAGGTGTCAATCATTTCCCAAACATGAGATAATTATGAAAAGCAAGGCCACAAAGACAAAGTTTGACGTGGCCTTCTGGACAGACGAATGATCGACAAGGTCTGCAACTCCCACCGAGGGTTCCCCTGGTGGGTGGGCATCAAAAACTGAACAGATCTCAGTTGGCGCATTTCTCGATGTGCAATGGAATATCGAATTCTAATGTGAAACGCGTGATATACGGCCCTCGAATAGAGGGAACGCCTTTCTGTCCTCTGTCCCTCTCACTAATATGGCCTTGTGTCGGATATTATCTTTTTGGAGTCGAGAGACAACTATTATGATGGTATTACGACTCCCATCCATCCTTGTCTTCTTCAGTGATGGATTACATGTCTGTTCTCGAACTATCTCGAGTCTAATCCGATGTCTCTCTCTATCTCCGTGTTCTCTCGCTTTGCCTGACCTAAGAACGGTCATGAGGAATAGACAGAGGGAGAGATAGAACACGGCTATAGAGAGAGAAGACAGACAGTGAGAGCAACTGGTGGAACAGCCAAGAGTATCAGATCGACTTACTCCCTTTCCTTACTAGAGCTGCCTATCAGATAGTTTATGCTTGGTCCGATGTATCGATTGTTCTCACTCGCTCTCGTCCATCAGTGCTATAAACAACAGAGAGAGATAGAGTGGTCATTCTTTACCCTCCCTTCATTCTTCTCTTCTTCCTTTCACATATCCGATTTCTTATTGCCTCCAATCTCCTGGAGCGATAAATGCGTATAGATCTTGGTGAAACGTTACGATACTCTTTTGTCCAATGCCATAAATTCGAGTACTCAACAACGTTCGTGCTGTTTTAGTGATTTATCTTCTCTCTTTTGTTCCATTACTTCAGCTACTTATTCCAACCATATGGTCAGAGGAATCGCTAGGAGAGCCCAGAAAAGATCGAGGGAGAAGTGGCATTAAAAGAAAGGGCCATTAATCGCGCGGTCTTCCTCTCCTTTGTATTCGCCTTCAGGGCACCTCTCCCCCGCTCCACTCTTGTTGAAACGAGAACCAGAGCACCGCTGTGGTTCTCTCTTCTCTCGCCTATTTTGCACTTTTCCACCCCTTCTCCTCCCCCACTCCATCCCTCACGTTCCAAGTTCCATCAGATCCAATGTTAGAACAGGCTGCCTACCGTACCTGGGAAGAGGCAGCATTTCATCTCTCTAAATATTGTGTGATTCACCATTTTTGAACGTGATTTCGTCACATGCGCTTTGCCGGCTTCCTCTCTGCAGATTCTCCCTATTCATTTTCTCTTCTTTTCTACTCTCATCTCGCCGGCTCGTCTGTATATTTTTACGACATTTTTGAACATCAGAGAGGACGAGAATGGACACTTATTCGCTTCTCGCTGGTCAAAGGGCTATAGTGAAGGTGTTGTAGGTCTTGCTTGTCACACATTAGATTTGATCATATTTTGTTGCGTGATTGCCACCCGGTCGATAATACATAACTCGCATAGCATTTCTTTTTAGAACCCTCGATATCTTCGAAGCTCTCAAACTCCGGTATCGAAGATGCATTTAGGAAGCAATGACAAGCAATTGCCCAATGGAGGACACGTTCCAGTATGTCATCATTGTTTCGGATATGCTCAATTACGACTAATTTCCCATCTAATCAACACCAGGCTGTTATTATGTCCGATCGTTCCCAGGGTAATATGACACTCATTCCCAAGTAGAACTACCGTACTCCTACTGGGTACTTCTCTAAACATCTCATCTTAGAGTAACCGCGTTCCGTTCTGGAATAGGTCAGCTAATCCTAGGTACCGCTGAATAGGCAGAACTAAGGGAAGGCAAGAGGGAACCCATTGTTGACAGACGGACGTAATTGGAGGAATATCAGTGCGTTCGCCTAAGAATCGCACAATTCCAGGAATTTCCGGTACAGCAAAAAGTGACACTACGAGTTTGCTGCAGATTATGATACGCCTAGGTACCCCACATCGATTTCTGTTCATGTTATGCAGGAAGCAGGAAAGTCATCCGATTCTCATGAAAATTTGGCTCCAGGCTTTACTTGACATGCTGAACACGCTCCAATTGTTAATTTATGGAAATTATGATTTTGGTTTTTTTCATGATACTTTGACCTCATGTTTCTCGAAAACAAAGCCGAACACATCGCTGGATTTTTGATATGTTGTAGGCCTTGACGAGAGCTATCGATCGTATGTTTAGATGAAGCATTTCGAGGGGACCTTCGTGGTTTTATGAGCAAGAAACCGTTGGCAAATTTGAGTGAAAACCTTCTCATTTCGCGCCGCTCACCCCTCTAACGCGGCGAAGAATAAGATTTTGAGCGATATTTGCATAGAATTGATTAAATTTGTGCCTCTCTAATCTTATTCTTCGCAGTGTGAGAGGGGTGAGCGGCGCGAAATGAGTAGGTTTACGGTGCTAGGTCAACGTGTAATATTTTTTTGGGAAGTTCTATTTTCGTAATTTTCTGATGGGAATACAGATCTCGTGAAAAGTCATTTCGTAATTGTACTCTGGGATTGTACGTTTCGGAAGTTTTTTCTGGGAACCGCTAACTCGGAAGGATCGTTGTGGAATGAGATGGATGGGAAGTCAGAAATGGAAAAGAGAGAGAATGAAGGAATTATGGATAGTGGATAAAGAATCGTAACCATTTTTTCACCCAGAAAGAACACTTCCAAGTTCTTCATTCCGAAGTTATTCCTTCCCACTCAATCCTTCCGAGATGATCATTCCACATTTCTCACTTCCCATCCCTCTCATTCCACAACGATCCTTCCGAGTTAGCGGTTCCCAGTCAATCCTTCCGAAACGTACCTTTCCCAGAAAAAACTTACATGTTGACCTAGCACCAGGTTTACACTCAAATTCACTAACGGTTCCTTGCCCATAAAACCACGAAGGTCCCCTAGAAATGCTTCATCTAAACATACGATCGATAGCTCTCGTCAAGGCCTACAACATATCAAAAATCCAGCGATGTATTCGGCTTTGTTTTCGAGAAACATGAGGACAAAGTATCATGAAAAAAAATCAAAATCATAATTTCCATGGACAAACAACTGGAGCGTGTTCAGCATGTAAAATAAGGCATGGAGCCAAATTTTCATGAGAATCGGATGACTTTCAGCTGAGTAGCAGCCATAAACGTGTAAATATAGTCAAACTTTGAGGGCATGCAATTATGCAAATGAGCATGACTGACACATAACGTTTTCAGAAATCGATGTTGGGTACCTAGGCCTATCATAATCTGCAGCAAACTCGTAGTGTCACTTTTTGCTGTACCGCGAGGGGTGCGATTCTTAGGCGAACGCACTGATATGCGATAGACACACATTGACTATTACTGTAAACCATACTGTGTTCCGAAACAAGAACAAAGGATAAGAAAAGAGAACCATCACCCCTTGGGAAAGCACTCCTGCGATCGCCCCTGTGGGCAAACGCGACTAACTCAAGTAGCATTCCCTGGCCATGACGTAACCCTGACGTTCCTTCCGCTCGAGGGTGACAATGCGGCAAATATAGCGGTGGCTTTCGTCTGCTCTTCCCCTCAACACTATCAATCTCTCAAATCTTCGTATGTCTAAATGTAGAGCGGACTAAATTTCTAGCGAGAGAGTTGAGATTCAATTCCTCTTTTAGTCCGCGGGTCAACTGCTGCCCCAGCCGTCACAGTTGCTTCCTCCTTGTCAATACCAGGTTCGGTGCAATTCATTTCTTTTTTTTTGTTCTCACAACATCAATTTTACTCAATCAAACATCGAACATTCCAGAACACCCCGGCTCACCTCCAACATTCTCAGGCCATGGCTCTCCCGGGATGGACGATGGCCCAGCTGCAGTTGATGTTTGCTTCGAATCAGTTGCCTGTGCAGCCGTATGCTATGGTGAGTGCATGTCTCCAGTTGCCTAGCGAATCAGCAGTTTTTTGATTTAGTAAACTTGTTTACTACTAGTAACACAAGAATCAGGAGAGAATGTACCAACCGAAGAACTAGATTTTTCAAACCTAATTGAAATTGACCATAATATGAAGGATACATACCCTGGTGACAAGGATTCGAATTATCCGGTCCACGAGTCCCACGGCCGGCTTTTAGGGATTCTCCGGTTCTGAACCCGGCTATAGTGTATCTCATGACCCAGTTGAGCTAGAAACTTGTTCTACGGCTCAAAATACGCGGAAAAATATGAGAAACAAAAAACTTTTGAAAAATCGAATTTTCGATTTTTTTCGACATAATTATGATTGAAAATAGGGTTGACGTTGATTTGAAAAAAATATTTCCCCACTATGTTCACGCCTAAAGCAGAATTTTATTTCTTGATATGAAAGAGCAAGTCCACTACTACAGTATAAAAATATAAAAAGTGGATTTTGGTGGGGGTTGTAGTCTTCATTTTTCACCTTGAACATAGCCAACCCCTCATTTTGGCGAAATATGCTACGCAAAGGTGCATTGTTTTGCGGCATATGAACTCAAAACC
>LS498636.1:225534-238275 GCA_900490845.1 Pristionchus japonicus | reverse complement strand
CAATTTTGAGCAAAGTTGTGACCGTTTTTCGACAACGCATTTGCATCATTTTGCGATAAGTCGTCAACTTTGAGACGGCCGTACTCGAAAAATAAAATTTTTAAAAATATTCGGCCAACGCAGTTCGAAAGGGTATAGTTCGAAGTACTTTTGATAATTTTTCCAGAATTTATGGACAACATGAATTCCTAGTTCCGCCTACCCGCCGAACTGCTCGATTCTCTCGCGATCCCTCTCATATGGTCAATGATGCCGGAACGAGAAGAGAAGCAAACCAAGCCTATCCGGTGGTGAGCACTATTGGGACAATACTGTATTGGCTCGGGATCAAATCGTCAAAATTGTAGGCGTCCGACACCTCTATCGCGAGAAGGGACAACTATGGAGAGACGGCAAGAACAGCCCCGGCAATTTCTGACGAGACCCAGAGAAGGGTAAGAGCATCACTCTCTCATTCACGTGCCTCTGGGTAGAAAGAGAGATAAAGGGGGAGTAAATTCGGTAAACACGACAGTGATCATTTGTTTCTCGTCACAGAGAAGCACAGCTCTGAAATTGAATACAGTAATTAAGTTCTTCTTCCAGATCGACGATCTCGCTCAAAAGCTAAAAGTGGCTAGTGAAGAGATTGCGAGAAAAAATGCAGCCCTAGAAAAACAGAAGAAGGACCTGCTGGCTCGCTATAGGCAAGATGTACAAAAAAGGGAGAATGAGGCATGTCCCATATCATATTCTTAGAGAAAAAAAAGAAAGGGGGACTACTACGAGGGTTACTGACGGCGATCGCTTGATAATATTTGTGTTTTAAGGTGAGGGCAGAAACGAAGATGGAACTCGACGCCAAGGATGTCCTCATTGCTAAGCTGAAGAAAGATGTGAGTCAGTTCATTTATTAATCACTCAATCATTTACTGATTGCGATTGGAAACATCTGTCACTTATTCCAATTTTTCATCACAGCTCGAGAAGGCGAAGAAGGATAGTGTCCAGGCAGAGCGTCGCTTGAGGACCGAGGTAATCGAACTTTTTTTGACATTATTAACGCGAGGTGGTGGGTTTCGAATTGTCCGATGTCTGTCGAGTTCACATATTTCTAACAAAAATATCTCAGTTCGACAAGACTCTCGGTGGATTGAAGAAGAAACTGAAGAATATAATGGGAAGAACGAACGAAAATGACACTGTGGGTGCATCTTTCGCTTATTTCACTGGAGAAAACGGATTATGTATCATACTTTCTACTTTCAACGGTACAATAAAAACGTTGAAAGTTGAAAGTATGATATTTTCGAAAAGTTCCGTTCTAGAATCGTTTTCTGAGAGCGAAACCTTTCTTTAAAATTTTTTTTTCTTCATTCAGACAAACAGTCCTGAATCTGTTCTTCCTTCTATCGAGACGCCGTACTTTGCTGCCCTTCCAGTAAGTGGAATTCTGATTTTTTTCAAATTTTTCCATAACAATAAAGGGTTATGTCCCTATGAGAATTGCGCGCTGTATGGCAATTTTCAGCTTCCCATCGTTGCTCCTACAGTGACCACAGTGGCTCGCTCACCGGGCGCAGTTCTCGCTTCTAGTCTTCCACCCTCGGTATATATTTGTTCAATGATAAGTGACCCATTAGTCATTCTTAGATGCAATATTAAATTTCTAGTTGGTAACTTGTAAGTGCCCACTTTCAGTCGCCCAATCTTCCTCCTACGGTGGCTCGCTCGAGTCGTGGTCATCTCACAAGCACTCCTACTTCCACGGTACACATTAAGCGATATCGTAGGGGTTCATCGAATTAAACATCTCTTAAATCCTACCTTGCCATTTGAGTTTGATCCAGATGATGATTTGTTAGTATCTACTTTCAGTCTCCCAATATTACTACGGTGGCTCGCTTGAATGCCAATCTTCCTTCTACTCCTGCACCCACGGTATGCCTTCTGCTCACATTCGGTCCATCCGTCAATGCACACGCCGACCGAACGCATTCACACCTTGCAGAATCGCCGTTCGTCATCAGAACAGACGTCGTCTTCGACCCACAGAGAGAATCAGTACAGGAGGGTGACTTGCATCTTTTGCAACGACTTCCACTCCATTGACGCATGCCCTCTCCCGAGACACGAGAAGGAGGCCAGTCTCAAACCCCAAGGATACGACTGTAAGGCCTGTCTGAAGAAGTCGTGCGAGGGGGTGCACGTCTGTATGAGCAAGTGCGCCTCTTGCAAGAAGCCCGGACACCATGTGACCCTGTGTCTATAGTAACTCTATCGTGCCGGTACATCGGCGCTCTCAATGCTGTTTTTCTTAATGTTGTGACCCGTTCCCCTTCCTTCCTCTCTCTGTGTTCTTCTCTGTTCTTCTGTGTTTGAGCACCTATTCTTTTGCTTTCAGTATTATCCCCGACCCCTGATTCCCTTTCTCGTGGATGTATTATCCACTCCGCACGTTGAACCCCTTATTATCCACTCTACGCCAATACGTTGAACCCTCCTGGAATGAAGCTTCTCTTCCTTCTTCTCTGTTCCCTTCCTCCTTCTTTAACTCGGTCGTTGCTGTATTGTATTGTTGTACACCACAATAAGAACTTTTATACGATTGCTGAGGAACTCATCTGTGTTGTATTGTCTCACATCTTTGGCATAAATAAGAAGACCGACGTTCCCAACACAGAAAAATACATGTGGAGCATTTGGGTTTAGAATGGTGTTGCCAAAAAAATTCTGAAATAATTCAACTGTCCTAAAATTTACAAGCCTCACATTACCTCTAAGTCCTCTTACGGCATTGCAAAAGAATGCCAGGCTCTTGAGAGGGGATTGTCGGGGTTTGTCATCATACTGTAGATTACTGGTCTCTCTCCTTTATCTCTCCTCTCCCTCCTCATCCTACTGAGTGAGTCACAAGAGAGCGGGAGGAGGGAATGGTCCATCCCACTTTCTTTGGCCCAATCATTCATGGGCAGAATGCGTACCTTCTCTATATACATTTCTCAACTGCGGACTTGTATTATAAACGTGACTGGTACAGAAGGGGTTAATGGGCGTTTGTTTTCACTGACAAACACGAAGAAGGGCATTGTTTGCAGTTCGCCAAGAATTCCTGGTTTGAAAACAGACAAAGATCGACCGATGGAAAGGATGTCTAAGATGATTCCTTGAATAAAGCTAGTGAATCTTTTATTGTCATTGTCAGAGACTGTTCTTACATCGATATGCAATATCTGATTACTATCAATTTTTGCGAAGAAACTTCTCAAATGGGAAGAAAAAGATTCTTGGCACTTGTCCAAGACCGAGAATTGTGTTTTGTTGACTCTCGTGCGGAAGTCCCTCTCGGTTCGATTCTGGCTCTTTTACGGTACGCGCAGTTCGCGATTCGTTATACTGTTTTAATGTTATTCTTTCAAGCGTTTTGTTATTATTCGAATGTTGTTATTCAATAAATGAAGCGATTTTCAGTGAGCCCACCAACCTCTCCACTCCCTCCAAATCTCACCACTGCCCAAAATGAGATATTGGAGAGAGGAGAGAGCGAAAGTTGTGCCTTGTGACCGGAACGGCGAAGGATAAAAGAAGCTGATCTGATCAAGGTGAGAAAGTTTTCGGTTCTAACATTTGCTCACAATGGCTGGGTGAGTCGCTTCTCCAATTGAATTCCAATCAATCTTCCCTTTCAGATTTCCTGGATCATCATCCTCGATGGAATCAGTGGGCAGACTTCTGGCTCGGTTCCCGCAGTGCATGGTCGGTCATCTCGCCTATTTGAAATGAACGCAATTTGAATTAGTTGGGTTGGATTGAATCTATATCGGCTTTAAGAGTCTTCATATCAGGGTCCCAAAGGACTTCGTAGGAATAACGGAACACTTCATTTTTTACATTCACCCTTTTCAGAAGGATCTCATCATCTGGATCGTCCTCCTCGCTCCGTACGCTGCTGTCTTTTTCTTCATTGATAAGGTGGAGAAATGTGGGGGAGTGCCGCTTCCCGTCGTGAGTTCTTTTATTTCTCACAGCACCTTGAGCCCAAAAGCAACTATTATTACAACGTCCTCAGCCCAAAAGCAACTATTATTACAACGACGAAGGACTAATTATCCTTCCTATCCGTTAGGATCAGTATCACAATTCATCAGAGTACCGTTGATTGGGAGTGTTTTCTCAGTAATAATTTTTCGTCGATGATTCGTCAATGAATTGGAGCCAAAATGATTCAAAACAGTCGAGATGAGTTGAACGGTGACCAATCTCGTTTCAGAATATCAAGATTTCCATTCTTGCTTTCGCCCTGGCCTCGACGTGGGGAATCTCGCGTGCCGTGAGAAGGGGTCGTGCGAGGAGAATCGCCGTTCATGCCGTTGAAGAAGAGCCGAAGGAGAAGAAGAAGATACTCACTTTTGCTTGAACGTGTCAGTACCATCTTTCTTATCGTTCGATAGTAGCTGATTCTAATATTAGAAACATCTCCGTTAGAATTACCTTCTGATCATCGCCCTCACTTCGAATTTTACTATCTTGTGTCTTCTCACCTGCGTATAGCACTCATCTTTACCCTCCCTCTCTTGGACTCTCTATGACGCTAGGACAATCGATACACAACTCATTCCCCCTACTAGTTGACGCTTCCTGATCGAGCAGTGTTGTTCTGAGAGTACTTATTCCCAATCTATGTGCTCCGTATTTAAGTTTTCACAGTATTGTTGGATAAACTACTCATATCTGGCTACGTCCAAGATTTTGCCACATTTCAAGAGAAAAGAATCATCTGCAAGCATGTAATGGATGAGGTGTAAAAGCCAATGTAAAAGCGCGGGGATAAATTGAATGTTAAGCATGTTTCTCTTTTTGTTTAAGGCTCTTCTCATATTTCACTAACGAGGAACTGATCATTTCATACGAATGAGTGGTGTTATTGTTCCTTCCAATCCCATGCGTGATCATTAGAGCACAAAACTGCCTTATTTTCAGCACCCTCATCAATAACTAGATCGTTAACTTTTTTGCTCTTCCACTTTGTTAGCGAGTTGTCGCTTTCAGTTTTCGATAAGAATTCGAGAACAGAGATCTCTCATTTCATCCTTCGACAATAAAAGAATCAGAACTATAAAAAACATAGACTATTTCACAATTTCTTGTGATGATCTATCGAAACCGAACACGCGTCCATTTGAACATCGAAGAATCGCGAATTTACTTTCTTCCGGACAGTTTCGACCTCGCGCGGTCTCGAGACGAATGTTATCAGTCTGTACAATTGAGTTCGCTTCCTTCATTTCTAGAGTACTCTTTCCAAAGATTGGATGAAATTCCGTTATTAGTTTTCGATCTGTTCTTTAATCTAAAACCGCACATTCTTGTGATTGGGGAGTAGACCATTAATTCTTCTAATTACGGATCATGAGTGTGACAACTAAAGAGAATGAGGGCATAATTAACCAACCGCCTATTGGATGAATATGTAATGAGGTTGTTATCAACCGCGGGATATTTGGAAGTGATATCACACCCCAACTCTCTTTGTTTTGCATAATCTCTCAATCGTAGATTTCTGCACTATCCAATCTTGAGTGCGATCACCCGAATGGTGCGATAAGAATCACATCGCCCATCATTTGACCCCCTCTCTTTCGTTTTTGCCTGCAGAGAGGGGAACTGCTTAGATTGGTCGGCAAATGATCCCTTTCTTTCCGAACATTGAACCCGGAACGTATAGAAAAGACACAGATTTAGTATTGACATGGTGCAAATAGTTAGGTTCCTCAATGATTTCGTCGTGAACAAGATAAATAATCAAAGGATGATATCGAAAATATGAATATTTCTGCCCAACGATGCCAAGCAATAAGGTCGCTTGATTTCGATTCTCCATTTGATGCCAATCCTCCAATTTTACAATGCATCGATGAAAATGAGAGATGAGAAGGGGAAGAGAACGAAAAGCCCTTGTGACTGGTACGAAATGGGAAAAAAGATGCTCATCGTTCCATTAAGATTAAAGAAGCTGAAGGAAGGGTTATTTCGCCGATTTTTCAAAAGTTTGAGCGGTCGCATCTTACGAATGAGATGGGAAATATAGGGAAGAGTTGATTCCAATCTATTCCAAAACCATTCAGGATCATTTTCCGTTTTTGATCGGGCGAAAATGTTTACATCCTTCCTTGTTATTCAAAAACCCTTCCTTCCAACTGCTTATTTTTGCACATTTTCCTCTTTTACAGCTCTAATATGCTAATTTGTTGAGGTATAATCATGCATAATGGCTTAAATCGAAGGTAAGTTTGGTCCATACATAACCTATGCTGTAAACTCGTGCTCTCATTTTTTCCCTATTTTTAGCATAGCATTGTATGTTTCTCTCACCCCTTCCTTCAGCTTCTCTAATTAAAATATACGTTTTCCCACGCACTCCTCTCCATCAAGGCTATGGCTGATATTGAGTGAGTCGCTTACTTGCGTTCTGCCCTAGTTCCCGGAACTTTGTAAAGATAGACAAATGGAAAAGGAGAGTACAACTCTCCATTTTAATAACAGCTCCGGGGGATTGCAGGTCAGATCAAACCTCGCTGTCGGTCAGTATCACTTTCTCCTCTGGAGAATACATCGACGAGCAACAACCGAGTTGTGTTCCTCTTCGAAAGAGTATTGTGAGTGATCTTACTTGTTCAATGTGGGAGTCCCTTCTGATTTCTGGATGGGCAATTGTTCTTTAAGAGACTGGCTACGTAAGATTCGAGGATTCCACTGTTACGGATGGACATGGCCATCTCAGATCCTGACCAAAACTGCTGTGAGGGTACCCCCATGGGTCCTAATCATCGTTTGGGACCTTTTACGATCAAAGATCAAAGATTTCTTAAAAGATTTCACTCATCGTGTTTTTCCTCGGTGCGTCCCCTATACTCGGTCTATATTCATTGATCACCTTCGGAAAAGGACTTCCATTTGTGAGTTTCTCTCCTTAATAATACGCCATCATCTTCCACTTGTTAGACAAGAATATGAAGTTCGCAAGATCAGCTCACAATAGGGTGACACTGTGGGGAATACTCTTGAATGTGCATGTTATAGAAGATAGATAATGTATAATTCGTATCAGACACTTAAAGTCAATATTCCCGGAAGGTTTCGTTGTTCTTGGGATAACCTCAATGGTCGCCCCGTTTTTCCTCGTGAATTTGTTTTTGGACTTTGTTCGAAAGACAAGGTTTGTCAGCTTCGAAGGAGAGAAGAATTCGCATCGTTATCATAATCCATGAGATAGCGAACTATTTGTGTAGTCGAATTGTGTAGCCATCAAACCATCTGTTGTGGTTGTGTTGTACTGGTCACGAATGTTCTTGATACGATCGACACGATCCATTGATTATAAATTTGTCATAGACCAAGTTCTCACAAGTTAGATCATTTACGATATACTATGCAATGTATCTGATGAACAATGATGACAAATGAATCATTACAATACCAAGTTTATTGTTGTTATCCGACAGCAAAAAGTACAGAATACTAGAATGCAAACTGAGACAAACGTCGTATACATCGATTTCAAATTTAATACTTGGGAAGTACAATAAGTTCGAAGCGAAGAGCGCAATACAATCATGGGGGGAAATCGTAGAAACTTAGGTCAAAGCAGTTCTCGATTAGAGTTCTTCATTACCACGAGGGATAGATTAAAAAGGTCGCACTAGCACTTAGTTAGCTGTATGATGGTTGTGAATGGTAGAGGGGGGAGGGGCATGCTCAACCACTGAATGGACGGATTTTGGAGAAAATGAGAGTGAGTCGGTGAGCTACGCAGCAAGCTGAGAAGACGGAAGGACCTGAAATACGTTTACATATTGCACGATGACTCATCAGTCAGGAATTGCACTTATTTCAGAAAAAACAATATACCTCAAATTTCACAGCACTACGAATTTTTATTTTTCAAACTTCGTCAAGGATATTAATCACCTATTTTATTGACGAAGATTGATTTCTGAGATGATCTAGACGAAAAGAAGCATGAAAGATATATAAATACCTTTTCTTCTTCAGGCAACGGTTGATCCTTTTGCAAAGTATTTTCATGCAGCCATTCCAAGAAGAGAAGAGATCCCATTCCACTACCTCGAAAGTGAATATACTCAGGAAAAGGTCGCGCCAGATTCACTCACCTTCAGACCTTCACTGGGCCTCATCATTTCCTCTGCGCAGTCCATCTCATAGTCCAAAGGAGTCCTGAATCAAACGGTTATATTCATTAAAGTGTGCAAAATACGCTTATAGTCATGCTATCTCTAAAATTGAAAACAATCGATGCGATCCTAAAAAGTAGAATTAAACACTCACATTTCCAGTATGAAAGTCGCTGAACGAGGGAACTGATTATCAGTGAAAGCAGCACTTATATATGTCGAGGAGAGCTCTGTCTCTCTCAACTCTGTACTCTCACACATTACGAGAGAGCGAAGAGAATTGAGATAGGGAGACGCGTTATTAGTTTTCGGAAAGAACTCCTCGCTAGAAGTGGAGAAGCTCTCCTTAACCTGCGTGCTGTATCAACGATCAGACAGAACGAGAGTGTACTTAAAGTGGGAGGAATTTGCTCCAGCTCTCTCTCTTTCTCGCCTTCTTCATCTCTTCTCATATTTTCACTTGCTGTACTGCAAAGGATCGAGGTCACCGATCGCTTTGTTGATCAACGTTTCGTCCCAAAAGCGAACGGAATCGCTCAAAGCAACCTCTCAGGTTTATTTCGCCGTAATCGTTCCCTCTAAACACCGAACTGTAAATGATTTATGCACAAACAACATACACACACAGACGATGATATCTCAATGGAACTCGGTCTTATGCAGCAAGAACCACGGTTCTTCTTTGAAGTCTCGGCGAATCTCTTTCTGGATATGGCTATCCGATGGCCGTTCTCACAGGATAAATGATGATAGCTAGAGTTGAGATGAAGAGCCAAAAGAAGAAGAAAAACTGCAAGGGAAAAAAACATATTTCCATTATGAGTGAAAAACTCACGCGAAATCCGAGTAGATAAGTATGTAAGAAGAGGAGTACTCGCTTCGGAAGACTCAACCGACGAAAAAATAACAGATAAGAGAGACATATCATGCGATCAGC
The DNA here is from genome assembly GCA_900490845.1 of Pristionchus japonicus. Taxonomy (NCBI): domain Eukaryota; kingdom Metazoa; phylum Nematoda; class Chromadorea; order Rhabditida; family Neodiplogasteridae; genus Pristionchus; species Pristionchus japonicus. The sequence continues at coordinate 229,167 of LS498636.1, read as the reverse complement.
CCATCCCTTCTCCCGCTTTCGATGGCGTACTACATAGTCCGATGAGATCAGTGTTTCCTTACCATATAATAAACTATTTAGATTCCGTGCCAGGCCGACTCTCCATTTCCAGAGCTAGTGCAAATGTAATGCCGATGAATGAAATTTGAGTGGGTATTGTAGCCAACACAGTCTTCTCTTCTTCTTGTTCACCCCTAGCTTCCCCTTTCTACCCATTCGCCCATATGGCTTGTTGTGAATGGTCTGACTTTCTCGATCGGATGCCATCTCGTGGGTGGGAGAAACGAGAGAGGATAGGAAAGTGAGAGAGCCAGACCATTACTTCTCAGTTGTGAATGGACGAGAAGGGAGAGCAGGCAAAAAGAGATGGAGCAAGCAACACTGTCTAAGCAACAAGAGATGATGTGGATTGAAGAGAATTGGGAGAGAATAGGTATCGAATTGCATTGACATCTAACGGAGTGTCGGATAGTTTATGCCACGATCACTCCCAACTCACTTTCTCTTTGGTATCACTTACATAACCCTTCCCCGGACCCTCACTCTCGAAAGACCAGCCAGCGCACAACGAAAGGACAGTCCGACACACTTCCCTTTGTGTTCTCTCCCTTCTTTGTCTAAGAGCGGTCTCTGTACTTCTCCCACTTCCATAGCTTTGTATTCATTTTGGCTTAGTTTATCATGGTCGATTTGCATCGTGTAGACCTACCATCAGTAACAACCTACTTCTTGCTTCGTGTTATCGATCCCTCGCACTTCTGATTTTTTTATCTCCTCTCTCATCCTCATCCGTCCTCTGATTGGCTGAAGTTAGCTCCTCCCTTAAATTGAGGGAGATTCGAATCGCTTTTCTCTGCCCTTACTTCTATCTCACTCTGCTTCTCCTCTCGCGTGTCAGACCGGGTGAGATAGCATAGCGGAATAAGAGAGCTGGAACATGACTCGTGACACCCCTCTCCCTGTCCCTTTCTCCCCTTCCTTCCTTCCACCCTCCAGATTTCTCATCTCTCTCTATTTTCGCCGCTCGAAAGGGAGATGACAGGGTGTTTCGCAATGTCTCTCTTCTCATTCGACCGTCTTTTGCTTCCCATTGTGTGACCCCCTTTGACTTCCTTCCTTTCCTTCTATTAGTAGTTACACAAAATCACTGATCAGACCATGAATGCATATCGTTCGTATTTTCATGCCAAAGTCCAGCAATATTCTTATCAGCTAAATTCTTCTAAACTGAACCAGTAAAAGAAGCATGAACTCGTTCCAAGATGGAAGGATATGATAGGAGGGACATGTGGGGAGGCCTACGCTGATCCACCTACCGTACCCTACCTGAATCATTCAGATCGCTATTACGGTCATTAATGTCTTACCCGTCCGCACTTACTTTGTCAACAGCCTCCTCCTCTGCAATCCCCATGTTTCTTCCATTTTCCCTCCTTTAGCGAAACGAACAGTCCTTGCCTCGATCACCCTAACATTCGGTTGACGGGGGATGGTGCAATGATTCATCGTTTCTGGTAGGGCAAAGTACCCCTTCGTTAAGAGTCGTGATCATGTTCCCGTGTCAAACATTGTCCTTCCGTTCTCGATGGCCCAATTTCATGGTGAAATTGTTCATTCACATTTTGTTACAGGTAATTGGCAAGCGATGGATCGTGAAGCCTACCTGAAGAGTCTTTGTGAATATCTGCATAGAATGGTTACCGAAGAGCAAATGACGGTGAGCGAACAAGCGCCTCTCCATTGCATCTGTTCAGTTGATCATACTGTATGTATTTTCCCTTTGAATCAAATTCATTGCGTTCTCATTTTTGATTGGTCTCGGCGAAAGAGTTCGTTAACTTATTTTTCAGAATGAGGTGGCGAATAGACTATGGCGACTGGGTCTTTCGGGACAACCTGTCGTTCTCCCTCCTCCTCTTCCACTTCAGCAGCAGCAACAACATCAGCAACAGCAGCAACAGGCACAGGGCCAGGACCAGGATCCCCAACAGGTGAGTCACTCTGTACAATACATGGACATAATATTCCAAATTTTTAATGGGATAGAGGACGAACTTTCATTAAACGAGTTTTTGAAAAAAAAAGGTCTTTGGAAGTTTTTTCAAAGTAAACGATCGAATGAGTGACATGACAACTCCTCTTCTCTTCAGGCAGCCTTCGACCCTCACTCCGCCCAAGCCTCCTTTCCCTCTCTCGCCAATCCGCATGGCTTGCCACACTCGCAGTCGGCGCAGTCACCACTGATTCCTGTGAGTTGTGTTACCAACGGTACCACCATCAATGAGTCATTCTGGCTTGGTCTGTAATGACGCAACAACCGTTGATGCCACCTCTGAGTGGAGGGAGATGGGACAGGGGGCTCATACTTTTCTTATTCCCTGTTCTCTCAGCCTTAGGGGAACGCGATAGGGTCACTCCGTTTTTTGGAGGAGTAGTATAAACAAAAGAAAGAACGCGTGAGGGAGAGATGACGAAAATGAGTAGCTGTCTTTCTGACTGGCTTGATGGTATTGTGCTTACTCGACCTTAGTGAGAGGGTGAAATAGGATGACTTCGATATCAATGTCATCCACCTTGAAGAACGGTTTGACCCTATCTCGTTCTTCTATGGCTGAGAGCGCAGGGAGTAAGAAGAGTAAGAGCACTACGAAACTAAAACTTCAGCGGCCAAAGCAGCATCCGGTGAGTGGTGGACAAGCACACGCATCGAGACCTCTGATTCCTTCCATGCCGGTACTCATCCCTCATGTAAGTTATTCAGTCAAACTTCCATAGGCAGCGAGTAGGCACAGAAATTGAAAGATCCTCGTTTCTCGAATTGATAGTTCGGACGGGCGGAGTGCGAGAGTCTTCCCCAAAGTATGCCTCTTCCGTCTCCCTATCCCTCTCCTTCCCCCTCACTCTCTGATGTAGTGATATCGCTGAGAGTATAGCCAAGAGTTAGTCATCGTTCCTCACTCTATATTTCTGAAAGACACTTTCTGAGAAGATCGACATGTTAGTGTAGGGACTTGGCAAAGTGGAAATTGTAGCCTTGGCCCAAACTTGTGCCACAGGTGGTGCTCGATGAGTGTGTACGGCGGGTACACTAGCTAAGCTCTCAGGCCTCTCCTGGGCGCGGGGCGGAGTGGCCTACCAAAGATGACGCAATCTGCTAAATCACTTAAACGTGATCCAATCGATTTGCGAGTGGGTTAGGCGTATTCCTCGTCGAATTCTAAGACTCTTTTGCTTAGGGACATTTTTCGCTCAGACTGCAACGAAAGCTGGAAATCGATAAATTCGAAAATTTTGCCACATTTTATTTATTTTCACCACTTTCCCGCCCCAACGGAAAAGGTTTTATTTCCTCAATCGAAGCGTATTATAGAAACACATTTTCAGTAAATAGGGCGCATTTAAATCAGGAGTCTAAGGATGTTGAATTCGTGAAAAACCACGAAAAAGTTTGACGATTTGAATTACCGTAATCAAAAATTTTACACCATGTACTAATTCCCGGTTCCGGTTTTCCTCGATTCCGTTCCGGCTCTCAAATATATGATGTAAAACGATGCAAACAATGTTACTAAGTCGAAGCCGGAACGGAATTGGCCAAAACCGGAACCGGGAATTAGTACATGGTGTAAAAAA
>LS498636.1:212438-225434 GCA_900490845.1 Pristionchus japonicus | reverse complement strand
GGAATTGGCCAAAACCGGAACCGGGAATTAGTACATGGTGTAAAAATTTTGTTACGGTAAATCAAATCGTCAAACTTTTTCGTGGTTTTTCGCGAATTCAACATCCTTAGACTCCTGATTTAAATACGCCCTATTTACTGAAAATGTGTTTCTATAATACGCATCGATTGAGCAAATAAAACCTTTTCCGTTGCGGCGGAAAAGTGGTGAAAATAAATAAAATGTGGTAAAATTTTCGAATTTATCGATTTCCAGCTTTCGTTGCAGTCTGAGCGAAAAATGTCCCTAAGTAAAAGAGTCTTAGAATTCGACGAGGAATACGCCTAACCCACTCGCAAAGCGATTGGATCACGTTTAAGTGATTTAGCAGATTGCGTCATCTTTGGTAGGCCACTCCGCCCCGCGCCCAGGAGAGGCCTGAGAGCTTAGCTAGTGTACCCGCCGTACACACTCATCGAGCACCACCTGTGGCACAAGTTTGGGCCAAGGCTACATTTTTCACTTTGCCAAGTCCCTACACTAACATGTCGATCCTCTCAGAAAGTGTCTTTTATATCTCCCCCTAATTATTGCATTGATCAGAAGTTGATAAATATATTTGTTCGATGCGTTTCGTAATAATGGAATCGAATGGTTTAACTCCCATCTGATAATACTTGAGCGTATTAATATTTTACGATCGTATTTTAAAAAATCTTAATTTAAAAATATAACCCTCGTCCTAATGATCGCTCTAGCGCTATAAGGGATACGGTATTCGTTTGCATTTCAAATACGATTCTTATTTATCCACTTTTGTTTTCGCCAAAAAACCTTTTTCTGCCCCTTTCTTCTCATTGTTGCTGATTTAGTACCATGTTCCATCCCATAATAGGGTAAACTCCTATATTTCCCTTTTGTGCATGATCCTCGAGCGTTTTCTTGCGTGTTTTCGTTCGTCGATTGAGCGATTGGTTGTCAATTCCAGGGATGAACGACGATTCCCCGTTCACACTCCGCTGGGAGGTCGACGCCGCGACTGTGGCATTGGGAAGAGCGGAATCGGACGTATACGTTGGCGGGGGATTCAAATGGTGAGTGACACAACTCCGCGTGTTTTTCCCTTCCAAATACCGCCGCGTTTTCCTCGCAATGGTCGCTGCCACGCCGCGATCAGGGGTTTAGTTCTGGAAGCACCGGTCGCAGGTAGGGGAAAGAAGTGAAGTGGAGTCGGACGTGTTCGTGGGCGGAGGATTCAAATGATCAGTCCTCATGCTTAATCAAACGAGAAAAAACGATTTTGTTCAAAATTCAGTCAGTATCAGTTTACAAAGAGTTTAAACAATGAATCGGATCGTTATTTATCACTTTTGAACTCCCATAAACGGACTTTTCATTTCTAAACGGTTTAGGGCGCGAGATAAATGCGAATTCACTTGTTTTCTTGTTATTTGTTCACGATTCATCGATTATCCACGTTAAGGAGCGTTCGCAGCCGTGTTTCGCTATAGCGAGTATCAATTCAATCGATCTTTTTTTTACGATTTCGTTTCATGGCAAGTGCGTTCTGTAACTAGAATGACTTTAGAGCGTGACAGAAGTACGAATATAATCGTTTTTGGTATTATTTCTTCGCTAAAAATCGATTATCCTCGTTCCAGGACGTTATTGGCTGGGCTAAAGCAAAATTTACTGCGAAACACTGCTCTCTCGTTTTCGCTTTTCGTTTTCTTGCACAACCCTAAACCCACTCCTTTCGAAAATTGCAGGACTATCGCGGCCGAGTTTCGTCCCGATGAATCGCGCAATAGCGAAGGGGATAGAGGGTTTCAAAGACTCTTGCTAAACGTTCAATAAATTTAGCAACAGAAATGGCCAGCACGCTCTGTAACGCTCTTGCACAAGCATGTTTATGACAAACTATGGATTGACTGATTGATAGATCGTTGCAGGACTATCGCGGCCGAGTTTCGTCCCGATGAATCGCGCGATCCTATCAACGGCACCGCAGATTTCGCTCTGATCTGTGAGTGAATATCAATTGCGAATGGATAACGATATCGATTGCTTTGGACTACTTGATGTTTGCAATTAGACTGTTGTTAATTAGTGCGAATGGGGTTGACAAATGCGCTGTTTGCTATGGTATTTCCGCAATTCAGCCCCAAATTTTGTGATTCCAAGTAGGTAAGGCTCGAAAGTCCGATATTTTGCAGCTTGTTAGCAACAATGATGCCTGGGTGATGGGACGTTTAGGACCTCGCCTTTAGCGTCTAATGTTGGACGTGTTCCTAAACGTCCCATCACTAATGCCAACGTGCGTTTACAGGTGATGACACCCTGGGCCCCAATCGACTGTGGAAGTGCGAGGCGGAAGTGGACATGTACATGACGAAGATCAAGGGAAAGAGACTCCAGTTCTGCAACAAGGTAGCTGTTTTCATAATTAGTTAATTATGTTAATTAATTAGTTAAAGGAGCGCTTCACGGTCGGTAAAGGTGAGATAAAACGAATAGTGCTCCCACGTCAACCGATTTTGTTGTCGTCAACAAGATTATTAATTAATTGGCAGTTATTAATTATTATAACCAACTAATTATTTAAATAAAGGAGCGTTTCACCGTTGAAAAGATGAATTAGTTGACAATTATTAATTTAATTAATTAATTAATTAACTAATTATTCACAGGAGCGTTTCACCGTCGACAAGGCCGCTCCCAGCTGGTTGTACCAGACCAGCCTGTACTGGAGCATGATGATGCATCCGGTGGGTGGTTTTTCCCCGTCTATGATATTAAGGGTTTCAAAATCGGAAAACTCGTACTTTTATGTTTTCTTGCGCTAAATGACTTGCTTAGTACTGGCGCATGATGATGGTGGGTCTTTGTCATATTTATGGAAGGTAGGGAGTATAGTTTTGCCAGTTAAGCAGCAACTATTGGGTTAGCGCGTGGGTGGTACTTCTACTGTTGAGGTGGACCAACCCGCATGTTGATAACTAGGTGGCTGCACGAGACCAGCCTGTACTGGAGCATGATGATGCATCCGGTGGGTCGTTTTGTCCCTAAACATTCGATTTTTAGCAACGTTGACAACGCTGAGTTGTAAGAAATGGGTACGTGGTGGTGGAATAACCTTTCTCTTGATTTTCATTTATCGGCATTACTGCTGTTGAAAGGGAGCCTGCCGACAGAGATATTGATCTTTAAGGATATAAATGATGGAAATAATAATAGTTTGCATACCTGTCCAGGGCTGGCGGCGAGCGACCTTTTTGCGCTGTGCCTGACAGCCAAAGTGTCAGGCACAGCGCAAAAAGGTCGCTCGCCGCCGGCGTGGACTGGTATGGTAGTTTGGTTCATTTCAGATCTACACCATCGACGGCAAGGTGATTCTCGAGTTCGGCATCAACATCCTCAGCTCGGAGAGGTGGGGTTGCATTTTGCCGAACTGATGCGTATTGCTTGCATGCCGAACGCGCGTATTGCTTGCATATTCCCTCAAATTATATATCTGTAATATTGCGGATACCAGTTATCAACGGCAAAGACTGATGATTGACCATTCTGTAAGATTCTCATTCTCTCATTTTAATGTTCATTTTACCTTTGTATTCCCTGTATTTTAGAACATCGACATCATCAGCTCGGAGAGGTGGGGCAGTATTTTCTCTCATGCGAGGAACTATAAAATCGCTCCGCGCTCCCGCTACCACCCCTCCTCACCCCTCGTTTTTTTTGATTGCAAAGTGCGGCATATCCGAACATCGGAGTGCGAGAGTCTCCCCTAAGTTACACCTCCCCGCCTCTCTCTCATTTCCCTCTCTCTCGCTGAGGCAGTGCTGCAACTAGCGCAGTTCATTTCCTATTTTGGGAGAGAAATTCGCTCATTTCAGTGAGGAAATCGCCGATCCAGACAAATTCGCTGCTCCCAACAACAGAAGCGACGTTATTCTACTGATTGGAGACAAGAAACTGCACGTTTCCAAGGAGGTAACGTCATAGGTAAACAGGAGTGGCGGCGACCCTGGGAACATACCCGTGGGGGTCTGCGCACCCTAGACCCGGGGTTCATGGGTGCGCACACCCCCACAGGTATGTTCCTAGGGTCGCCGGCGTCGTGGTGACCTATGGGTAACATAGTTATGGAATCCACTGAGGAGTGTTCATCAACGTGAACGGCAGTCCATGGTTGAGAGTCCTACTTCTGCTGTTCCCTTGTAAAGCTGTTTTGAGAAATGCGTCAGTTACTCGGCACAAATTAGAGTGAAAGCGTGGTTACGGGTAGAATGAACATAGGCAAACTGCTGATTTGAGACAAGAAACTACACGTAACTGCCAGTGATTGGGTTCCTGAGAAACGCCGCTGTAAAAAAATTACTTTTGCAGCTCATGGCGATCAATTCGCCCATATTCCAAGCAATGTTCTTCGGAAGTTTCGTCGAGAAGGGAAAAGAAGAAATAGAGATCAAGGATGTAGTGTATGAGGTCAGTATAACATTGGGAATTAGTATGCGCACTCCATCCGTTAAATAATGACCAGTTCATGGGGGTAGTCCAAGTGTAAAAAATATTTTATTGAAGCGAAACCAGGTCACATGTAAAAAAAAGAGAAACGGCTAGTGAGAGACAAGAGGGAAACGTTTCGATCATTTATTGATTGACCCGAAAATTTCGATTTTCCAGGAATTCCTCGACCTTCTACACCTCATCTACCCGGGTTCGATGAGGATCACAGGTAATTTATAATTTAATTTTATATTTTTTTTATAATTAATAATATTTGTGATAGAATGTAGTGTAATGGTAAACATGGATGCAGGGGCTCCCGCAGCGCGCAAGTGCCTCAATTACGGGTTAATTTTACATTTCATGATTGTCATACATGTTCAGATCGATCTGTCCTCCACATCCTCGCCCTCGCGGATCGCTTCCAGATTGAGGTATTCGTCTTTTTGCATTCATTATCACTTTTTTGTGATTTTCGAGTTTCTTCTTGAACATTTCGTGACATTTGATCAAAAATCGCTCTCTCAAGCACGAAAAAACTCCAGATTGAGAATTTTGGACTGCTTATCTGCTGTTGGGTGATTTTCGAGTTCTTGAAAGTTTCGCTAACTTTGATCAAAAATCGCTCTCTCAAGCACAAAAAAACTCCAGATTGAGATACTCATCTTTTTAGACTGCTTATCACTCTATGTTTGGGAGATTCACATTTGTGGGCAAGGATTGATGTTAATTGTTGGAATCGGGAGGGGCAGAGGAAACGAGAGAAAAAAAGGAAAAATATTGCACGAAACTACCACGAGTCAGTGTGAAAATCTGCAAAATAGGGTCCAAAATCGGCTGAGTATCGCTTCTAGTAGCAATATTGTGTGGTGATTTTTGAGTTAGTTGTTGAAAGTTTCGCGATATTTGATTAAAATATCACTCTCAAGCACAAAAAACTCAATAATATGGTCTGAGTGATTTGCTCTAGTCATAGCCGAGCAGGCTCAAATTACATGATCATTGCAAGACAGTAAAAGTTATAGTACGGACCGGGAATCGAACCCGGGGCTTCCACTAAAACCCTCTTTCAAGCACCTCCTGGACCAGTCGAAGAAGCATCTCTTGATCACCAAGGCTGTCGATGTAGTGACCAAGTTGCTCTATGCTGATCACTACAATATCGTCGAGCTCAGGGTTCGTTCTTTCGTTTCGTTTCATCGAAAATATCGATTTTGATTAATTAATTACCTTTAATAAATGTTTAATTCCAGGACAGCTGCCTCAATTCGTTCGACAGTCCCACCGAATTGGCAACCCAGCTGAAGGTTTGCGTTATTTTTTTGTTTCACGATCTTCTTTTTGCCACAAATATCAAAACTGTTGAGCTACTTCTTAAGTTCTTGATCGTCTTTTGGTGATTAAATATTGATTAACTTATTAATTTATCATTATTTAAGTCGTCTCACGAGTTCAACAACTTCTCGGCTGCTATGAAAGTCGCGATCTGTGAGAGAATCATGCAGCTAACGCCGGAAGTCTAGACTATCAAAGGTATTGACATCCATCATCGTTAATTTGAGAGAAATAGATCGGTTCTGTTGTTTTGGCTGTGTTTTACCATCGTTATTCGTCTAGAAGCATGTTCGCTTCATCGTTTACTCCAGTAATTTAGATCATTTCGAATGTTCTTAATAGAATCCTTGATCATTGACTATTCAAAGATTAAGTAAGAGATTATTTAATGTTATCTCCAAGATGTTCCGTTTGTTTGATAAAGTGTCTTGTTTAAATCTCAACACTATTGATGTAAGACCGGTTTATATTCCGGCTGTGAGTATATTTGTCTGGTTTAAATTTGAGGTTTTTAGAGCGCTTATCAGTTCCAGAATGACTGACGATTCGAAGCTCATTCTCCGTTGGGAGATCGACAATGTTAGGGCAAGATTCGCAACCGGAAACGTGGAATCGGAAGTTTTCGAAAAGGGAGGATTCAGATGGTGAATTGTTATATTTTAAAGTATTGCTGACAGTAAATAAGTTTCGATCATCGAACCTAAACCGGATCGAATTTTAGGACTGCTGCACTCGAGAAAGGAGGAGACAGAACGGATTTCAAGTTGCTATGTGGAAAGGATCAAATAATATCATGGAAATGTGATGCGGAAGTGGCTGTTTGGCTTTATCATAAACACGCAGGATATATTCAGCATATGCAGGTGAAAAGTGCCGACAGGGACTATCAGCTTATGGGAATATTGTAGAAACGCTTCTCCTTCGATGAGAATTTATTATAACTGCGATTGGCAATGTAAAGGCGGTCTGTCTTGGATATATTTGTATAACTCGGCGAGTGATTCCTGCTATCTTTGGTGTTCTGTTTTCTGTTTTTTTTTATTATTAATTTGAAGGAGGATTACAACATCAATGGCAGGATTAAATTGGAATTCCGTATCAACATCATCAGCTCTGAGAGGTTTGATTTTTTTTGATTTTTGTTTCCTGAGTGTCGCAGTTCGTGAACATTCTTGAGAGATCAGTACTCGTGTTTATTTGTAATTTGAAAATTAATATTTCAAAGTGGTGAACTGATCGCTAACTCTGCCGAATTCGATTCACCTAATAGAAGGAGCGACGTGATTCTGAAGATCGGAGAGAAGAAAGTGCATGTGTCCAAGGAGGTTTTTTTAATGAATAATATTTTTTTTTAAATTCAGTCACAATAGTGCACGTCTTCTGATATTTTCTCTCTGCAGATATTTGTATTTTTAGTATCTATCCATCAACTCTCCCGTTTTCGAGACCCTCTTCTTTGGAGATTTTGCCGAGAAGGAAAAAGAGGAAGTGGAATTGAAGGATGTGGTCTACGAGGTCAGCGATGAAACGTGGTCCTTCATCCCCGACCAATAACCCTGCCGAAATCCTTTCCATTTTCGAAATCATTGAAACTCATTTCATTTCACTTCATTGTCCGGGAAAGTGCAGGAGCGCCTGCAAATACGAGTTTGAAGTTTGTTCTTTTCAGGAGTTTATCGACCTACTCCATCTCGTCTATCCCGGAGAGCACCAGATTACCGGTTCCGTAATTTATTTCTTCTAATTTGACAATTTTCCGTTCAGATCGCACATTCTCAAACTTGCTGATCGCTTCCAGATTGAGGTACTTTTCTATTAGATCAAGGTCAAATCGTGGTAAAAATAATCAAGCCTTGAATATTTTTAGCACATTCTGAATCAGTCCAAGAAGCATCTCAAGTCGTCCATGGGAATCGATGTTGTGAAGAAGTTGAAGATCGCAGATCGATACAATCTCGTCGATATCAAGGTTGAATTTCGGTTAAAATTTCGTGGTTTTCAAGGACTTTGTGTTTTGTTGGTTCATTAGATACGAATGAGCGATCATTTCATGAATCGTGCATAATTTAGCATTGAAATGACGTCAATTGACATTTTCAGGATCATTGCCTCAACGCGTTCAATAATACTTCTGAACTGGCCAAGAAACTGAAGGTTCGAGCATGGTTTGCTTTCATCGGCTTTGCCTAGAAATAACGGTTCACGGCATGCATATGCTAGATCACTAGCAAATCGTGTACGAAATAAATCACTCAATCCTTATTCAACATCAAGCTTTCTTTCAGTCGTCCCTCGAGTATGACAACTTCTCGACCGATATGAAGGTCGCTATCTGTGATAGAATAATGCAGCTCACGGAAATGTGACGAAGCTCTCAAGTGAATCTCAACAATTTCCACTTGTTGTTCTTTTGATCTATCGATGTTTATCAATTGTAGCCTCAATTCAATAACTTTTCTAACCCGAAATGGGTTTCTCGAAGTTTCATCTGTTCCTTATTTCCTAATTATTCGTTCTATGATAAATCAGTTGGTTGAGAGATGTATGTGTGAATGAGAGAAGAAACGGTTCGGTTTCCGTTTGATACTTTCGATTTTCCTGATGCATATTTCTGAGCAAATCATTCATAAGCCTACTATGTAACTTCTTGCAGAATGAAACTCAAACGTCGGTCTCCAACTCTCTTATGGGATATCAACCGTCTGTCGCCCATCAAGTCCTCACTCCGATGGGATATGGATTACGTGACTTTCGAAAACGTGAATGAATCGGGACGCATAGCATCGGCTGTGATATATGGGCATGGTTTCAAGTGGTGAATTGACTTTCTTTGGCCAAAATGGTTCGGTGCTTCACTTCACAAAAAGAAGAGCCCAAACCTTTTCTCGATAACGCAAGTGCATTTTCAGGAAAGCTTTCATGCAGCGTGGAAATGATGACAAATGCGAGTACGGTATGCGATGTGGAACGGTTCACAAGGGCAGCCCATCTTGGCAATGCGAAGCGCATATAATCAAATCGCATGATGGAGAATTCTTCAGTCCCCAATACGTATGTGGTCATTGCTCTCTCAACAATTGCAATTATTACGTTTTTATCGGATAATCCGACGTGAAAGGTGTAAAAGTATTGTTTTAGAATTTATACAACTTCAATCAGACCAATAAAGTCGCGATGCTTTCCACGGATGCCGCTCCTATGTGGCAAGAAGTATCGGATAAGGTGATTTGATTGTATTCTTTGAGAATTTTAAATTTTCTGTTTTATTTTAACATTGTATTTTTCAGTTCTGCAAGAACGCGAATCATGTTGAAACCGTGCAGTTCCATATCTATATTCTTGGAACTGTACTGTAAGTTTCTTATTTTCTTTTTTTTGGACTGTCAATTTTAAAATAAAAGTTCCTCGTTATTCTTGTTCTAGACTGTGAGAAAGTTCCGTAGTTTTTATTCGGAAATGAAATAAATCGATCTTCAAATTTTCAGTTTCGGTCGCTTCGATAATTTCACTACTCTATGCAAATTGACTTCTATTACTGTGTCGACTGGACATGAGATATTTCCTATTTCTAAGGGGGTATGAATTTATATCTTGCGAATCACAATATATGTTTCTATACTCCCACCATTTTTACTTGTAAACTCATACTGCAATTTTAACGGGCACGTTTCAGAAATTTGAACAAAAAATTGCTATGAAATGCCAAAAACAGCATCAACCGATAAATTCATTTCTGGATTTCCCTATCCTAATTTCTTTTAGCTTTGTGCTGCCATCTCTCCAGTCTTCAAGCAAACGTTATTATATGAGGGAAGGGATGAGCTGGTGTTCCAATATGTGGTCGAAAAGGTGTGATAATATTCAAGGACAGTTTCTAGCGTATTTTCACAGGAACTTAGCAAGCTCCTTTTGTTAATTAACCCTGGAACGACTAAGATCACTGGTAATTATTGATTGATGCCCTCAAATCACTAAATCTATTCACTTTCAGACCTCAATGTACAGTACATGCTCAAGCTCGCGCATCGCTTCCAGATTAAAGTATACAACCGTTATTTTATTTTTATTTTCTGATTCTCGGAACAGTGGGCTCTCGCAGGACGCAAGCGCCTTGAGTTCATACTTGGTGGTTAGAGTCCCTAGGGGTGGGAAAATTTTTCAGCCGAAAAATTGAACCAAAAACTTGATCTTTGATCTCCTCTCGGAGTTAATAATTCTGGAATGTTGCTCAGCACGTCGTAATTCTTTCGGAACAGTATCTCATGAAGACAACGGGCGTCGATGTTGTGAAGAAGTTGATGATTGCTGATTATTACGGTCTCGACGAGCTCAAGGTGCGTAAAGTTATTCGACGTCTTTATTTAACCCAATATCATACTTTGCAAATAATGACTAGAGATGTCAGAATGAAGAACTCTCCTCATTTTCCGCACTCTCTAATCCATAAGGCAGGCGAGAGAGTGTGTGAAATGAGGCCAGTTCTTCATTCCGACAGCCCTAATTGACTAAGTAGTTGCAATTTCAGAGCCATTGCCTTCAGTCGTTCACAACTGCCGATGAATTGATCAAAAAGATGAATGTTCGTGCATTGTTTGGTTCTTGTATAGTTCCTCTGAACTGCCCATTTGTAGTGAATCTTCCCATGACCGAACTCTCTTCGATTTACCTTCTCTTTCACTGGTTGATTAAATTTGATAACGATTATATTTTCAGTCGTTTCCCGAGTACAACAACTTCTCTACCAATATGAAGACATCAATCTCTCGCAGACTCAAAGATATAAGTACAAATTCGAAAAATTCGTCGCAATGATTGTTTATAGCTGTCCAATTGTTGATGCTCTGTTCCATGCAAAGTTACCTCAGAATTTCCTTTTAAGGAAAAATTGGCTTCACGTTGTTTATATTGCCCCCTTTGGTTCTATTTACTCATTTTGCAATCGAATGTACGATAAAGGAGTTCGTAAGCATGTGTGAATGAGAAAGAGGAGCGGTTCGATTCCGTTTGATACTTTGTGATTTTTGGCAATACGGCCTTCTGCGCACATCCAATGCATCTTATTCATCTAATTCCTTCAGCTTATCCTATGGATTCTCGCAAGATGAACGACGGCCCTTCTCCACTCAGCTGTGAGCTCCGTTGGGATATCGATTACGCGGCTTTCAAGGATGCGAATGAAGATGGACGCGTTGAGTCAAAAGTGATCGAAGAGCATGGATTCAAGTGGTCAGTTGAGAATTGGCTTTTTAAAATAGGTTCGAAGAATATAGAGGGCCTCCAAAATGAAGTGGCCTGAAGTGACCTTGTACCTTTGCCTGTATTCATTTTGAAAATTCTCCTGATAATATTGCTCCATTTTCAGGAGAGCTTTCATGAAGCTAGGAAATTATGGCAAATGCGAGTTTGGAATGCAATGTGGATCGCTGAACAAGTTCACTCAGTCGTGGAAATGTGAAGCACATGTGATCAAGTCGCATGATGGCCAATTCGTCGTGTCTGAAAATGAGGTATTTCTCTCAACGGTCGTTGTTATTGCAATTTTCTCATAAATCGCCAAGCCGATTATAAGCCAATTCAGTACACAACTATTATTTTAGTTATTTCAAATAATAATAATTTTTATTTCAAATAACAATTATCAGTTTATTCAATTAATAATTATAATCACTTCAGAAACGTCACAACTTCAACGAGACCAATACAGTGTCCATGATTTATGCTATCCCTACTGATTGGAAAAAAATATCGAACAAGGTGATTTTTTCGGATTCCGTTTTAGTAATTCAAGCAGGATTTTATGTCACGGCTATTAATCCGTTTTTTTCAGTTCCGCAAGAACAAGAAACATGTCGAAACTGTGCAATTTCTGATCCACATTCTCAAAACTGAGCTGTTAGTTTCTTTGTTCCATTAGTATTTTACGCGATTTGACTATAAATCCAATCGAATTGCGGTTGTGTCCATTGTTCTCGCTAAATTGACAGGAATAGATATTCAATTTCGAAATTTTCAGATTCGAAAAGGTCACTGACTACACTGCTCCGAGCAATCTGACCACTATTACTCTGACGATCGGAGAGAATCTACCTGTTACCAAGGAGGTAAAACTTCGGACTTACGCATAACGATTGAACTTTTGAAGAAAATTTTTTTATAGAAAATTTAGTACACTATTCAGAGGATTTATCGTCTAAATTCCACATCGTATACAAATAAATTGCAATAGTCCATTTCGATATTTGTATTTATAGAATTTTTTATCCAATATAATTACAGCATCTAGCTTTGATCTCTCCGCTCTTCAAGAGAACGCTTGTCGACGAGGAAAAAGATGAACTGGAGTTCAAAGATGTTGTCACCGAGGTCTGTTAGTGCGATTTAATGAAACTAACCAGTCTGTTTTAAAGGAATTCAATGACCTCTACTGCTTGATCTACCCTGGAACACTGGAGATCACTGGTAATTTTTTAATCGGTGTTTTATTGGCGTCTCTATTTGTCTCATAAACGATTTACAGACCTCAATGTACGTCACATAATCAAGCTCGCTCATCGCTACCAAATTGAGGTGATTTTCACAATTAAGTCCTCTGTATTTTTCCTCAAAAAAATGGTTGTAATATGGAAACTGATTTTCAGAATAATTAAATTGATATCTCTTTCAGCACATTGTGACCTTGTCGAAGGGATATCTTATGCAGTCCACGGGAATCGCCGTAGCTGAGAAGTTGAAGATTGCTGATCAGTTCAATCTCGATGATTTCAAGGTATGGAAAAGTGTTCTGATTCGCTGATATTATTGATTGATAGGCAAAGTTCGAAACTAGATTTCGGCTTCCTTGATCCTTTCTAAGCAGAACTATGAAAAAATTTTACGGCCTTGTCTGACCGGCGAGAGAGCATTGTGAAACGAGAGACCGTTAAATTTTTAAACATCCTTGTTTTTAAGTTAGCATAATGTCCGATTTCAGGACCATTGCCTCCAGTCGTTCACAAGTGCAGCGGAACTGAAGCAGATCACGGTTCGTGCTGTTTTCATGCTCAGTAGATTTTGCAAAGACCGAAGTCTTTTCGATTTACATAATCACTGGTTTCAATCACGGCCTGGTCCGATAGAACAAAAAGGCGATTCGCGAGTTGATGTGCAGCGCTGTAACACCGATGTAATTTTTTT
>LS498636.1:142109-156945 GCA_900490845.1 Pristionchus japonicus | reverse complement strand
TTTGGTCGAGTTTGAAGCGAAAACGGTGCGAGGAGAAATTTCGTCATATTGCGTCATCACTATGAAATATGCAAATTTTTTGAAAAAGTTTTTCATGGGGATTCGTATGGTACCGGGGATAGGCTTGGGGGATGAGAAATAGGCGATTTACAGCGATTTTTCAAAAGCGTGACACACGTTACATACAGACAGACAGACACTAAGATATATTACTTCTTTAGTAATATTTGTTCTTCCCAGAATGGCTGACAATTCCAAAATCGTTCTCCGATGGGAGATCGATAATGCGACAGCGAAACTTGCAACGGGAAAAATGGAATCTGAAGTATTCGAGGAAGGAGGATACGGATGGTAAGTCGATCAGTACTCACTTGTTTTTTTTTTAAATAAATAAAAATTTAAAAATGATGCTCAAACTTGTCAGGCGTGTTGAAGCTGAGCGACGCTCAGATGTTAATGGCGTGGATTTCTCTATTCACTGTGCAATGAAGAATTCCCGAATGTGGAAATGCGAGGCGGAAGTTGATATAATCGCATACGGCTCGGATGGAACAAGATGCGATTTTTTCACCAAGGTAGTCAACATTTTTCCTCTCTCTCTTTATTGACTACTAGTGAAATCTGTGTGATCTGGTGTGGGAACGGCGGTGTTCTACGTTCGCAAGCCGTTATAATTGTTAATTAGTTGAAGATATGCTTTTTTTCAGAAACGTTTCTCTTTCGATGAGCAGGGTGACTGCTCTGTTTGCAGAAGTGGCCTCGGCTGGGTGGACAATTCGGAATTCTGGGTGGGATATTTTTCAATCTGGTTACTTTTCGGTGTATTACTTAACTGTTTCGTTAAATTATAATCTTAGGCTGACAGAGGCATGAATATTCATGAAAATTAGATGTTCAGGCTATCGAAAACCTTATTATCAACGACAAGGTCTCTATCGAAATCCACATCAAGATTATCAGTTCGGAAAGGTTGTTTAAATAAATATTGCGATTGTAAATATTATATATTTATGCGAGATCGCGAGGAGAATCGCGGTGCACTAGGAAATATTATTAAGTTAAATGAAACGTCGTAGTCAACAATATTCATGTAATCTTATTTTTTTGCGCATTTAGAGATGATACGAGTATGTTCGATGCACCGAACAACAAAAGCAACGTCGTTCTGCTTATCGGGGACAAGAAAGTACACGTTTCCAAGTAGGTTTAATCAATTAATTGTTGCTGATTTTAATGTACTGAATTTTGACACAAAGATGCTGTCAATTCATTCACCAGTCTTTGATACTCTCTTCTTCGGAGATTTTGCCGAGAATGGAAAAGAGGAAGTAGAACTCAAAGATGTTGCGCATGGGGTTAGTTATGTGCCGTTTCGAATAATCAGAATATTGATTTTGCAGGAATTCATCAATCTTCTGTATGTGATGTATCCTGGAATCACTGGTGATGAGTGAAACGCATATCAACAATATATGAACAGTTCAGATAGCACAGTTCCACACATTCTGAAGCTTGCCGACAGATTCCAAATGCAGGTGTCATTAAGATAATTTATCGATTGATAAGTTATTTTGAACTTAGCGCATTCTGGAAGGAACTTCTGTACTTTTTGGCCCAGGGTCTCCCTCTCTATGACCGCTCTGCTTGAGAAGTGAGGCGGGGAATGAGAAGGGTAGGGATAGAATACTCTATCGAGAATGGCTGGGCCAAAAAGTACAGAAGTGCCCAATCGATGAAGCATCTTCTGCAGTCTACGGGATTCGATACAATGAAGAAGTTGCTTCTTGCTGATCAGTATAGACTAACGGCTCTCAAGGTTTTTCTCATTTCTCTTACGCTTTCTCACATCTATGTAGGGCCAAAAGACACTTTCGGAATCATCAAAGTACTATAAAAGTTGAAGCTGAATCAACTTTTGCGATTCAGCGAGTGAGTGTTTAAGAAATCAAGAGGTTTTGCGAAAATTCAACTATTACGACCTATTACGAGTAGTTTGCGATTTCCGGAATTGTCTTTCAACCATCCTTATATTCTTATTACTAGGTTCACTGCCTCGAGTCGTTCACCAGTGCTACTGAAGTGGGAAAGAAGATGCAGGTTCGTTGCTTTTATCTAGAGAGGGACTTGGTAGGATAAATATGCTTGTTGGAGAACCCAAATACAATATTCCAGACATCCCCTGAATACGGTGACTTCTCTGATCCAATGAAGGCTGCGATCTGTGACAGAATGATCAAGCTTGGCTTTTAGATTCAACTGCATTGAGAGCTCACAATGGTACTCAATGCTTGCGTTCTATCTGAACTCGTAATTGTATTCTATTTCTATCGTCAATTTCTCTTCGTCTTGTAATATTGCGGTAATCTAAAGTGAGATAAAGACATTTGCTGAGAATTTCCCTCGATGCTGGTTTTTTAAATCGGTTCAACAGCCGACTGTCATACATGGATATTGCTCATTTCGTCATATGAACAAATACATGTGGCTTGTTTTTTTCCTAGAATGACTGACAATTCCAACTCCGTTCTACTAGTGAAAATCGACAATGCGTCAGCGAAACTCGCTGCAGGAAGAATGGAATTGAGAGTGTTCGAGAAGGGAGGATTCGAATGGTCAGTCGGTCGGCGCTTGCTTTGTTTATGCTTCATTTTAATTTTTTTGTTTATGCTCCGTGCTTCATTTTAGGACAATATCAGCTGAGCGTCTAGCCGATGCTGATGGCGTCCGTGCTATGGACCTAGCTGAGATTACTCTACGATGCGACGTTCCTCGTGCCCGGTCGTGGAAATGCGAGGTGGAGGTGGATATGACAGCGGTCAGAACGGAAGGAATGGGAACTAACATTAACATTCACAGTTTTGTGCCAAGGTACGTTTGTGTTTTCCCTAATCGTGTATTATTGTGATAAATTGATGAGTTATAAGTTTTTGTGTATTTATGCTTTTACAGCAACACTTCTCATTCACGGATAAGAGCTGTACTGTTCGTTACATAGAGAAACTGTGCTGGATAAACAATTCGAAATTCTGAGTTAGTGCACTAGAAGCTTTACGTTTTCTTTTCATATAAGACAGACATTCAGGCTCTCGAAGATTGTATCAACAACGACAAGATCACTATCGAACTTCACTTCAACATTATCAGCTCGGAAAGGTTCTTTGAAACAGAATAATACTATCACAATTAGAAGTGAACTCTGCATAATTTTACCATGTTTGCTCATTAAGAGATGATACAAACAAGTTCGATGGACCGAACAACAGGAGTAACGTGATTCTACTCGTTGGAGACAAGAAACTCCACGTTTCCAAGGAGGTTTGTGTGTTTTTTCTGTTTCAAAAATGTTTTAGGATAAATTGTTAATTTGCAAACTCTCAGCTACTGACAATTCATTCTCCTGTCTTCGAAGCTCTCTTCTTTGGAGATTTTGTCGAGAAAGGAAAAGAGGAAGTGACTATCGAAGATGTTGTGTATGAGGTTAGTTGTTTTGCGATTTGGCCCATGTCAGAGAAAGAACAACGATGAAAAAATTTCAGGAAATTCTCGATCTTCTGTATGTGATCTACCCTGGAACTACGGATGTCACTGGTGATGAATGGAACAATATTTTCATAAATGTATAAAATGTTCAGATCGCACTGTGCATCACATTCTGAAGCTCGCCGATCGCTTCCAGATGGAGGTTCTTGGTTGCGTAAGAATCAATAAATGGTTGCCATGAATGGTTGGCATATTCTTAAGCAACCGGCCTCATATACATATTCAACAATAACCAGTTTAATTTCAATATTATTCTAGCGCATCATGGATCAATCGATGAAGCATCTTCTCCAGTCTACGGGATTCGATGCAATGAAGAAGTTGCTCTTTGCTGATCAATATAGACTCACGGCTCTCAAGGTACAATATTTACAAACTCTATATATTCAATTTTCAAACAAATTTGAAAAAAAATTTGATATCAGGACCACAGTCTCAAGTCGTTCACCAGTGCTACTGATCTGGGTAAGAAACTGCAGGTTGGTTATCGTTATTTCATTTTTTTGTCCTTATTACTAGCTCGTTTTTTTTCAGGCGTCTCCTGATTTTGCGAACTTATCCGGAGATATGAAGGCCTCGATTTGTGAACGAATGGTCAAGCTAGGCTTTTAGATTCAACTGCGTTGAGAAAGCTCAACGTTATTCAATGCTTGCGTTTTATCTGATCTCGTAATTGTATTCTATTTCTATCGTCAATTTCTCTTCGTCTTGAAATATTGCGGTAGTCTAAAGTGAGATAAAGACATCTGCTGAGTTTTTCGCTCGATGTTGATTGTTAAAGATCGGTTCACTAGCCGACTGTGATACATTGCTTATTTCGTTGAATGAACAAATCTGATGTTTTTCATAGAATGACCAGCAATTCAACGTTCATTCTCCGCTGGGAAATCGATCCATCTGATCCGGGACTCGCTACGGGAAAGGTCGAGTCGGGAGTGTTCATAGAAGGAGGGTACAGATGGTGAGTCGAAAAAGGCAACGTTTTGCGATTCGTCGTGGAAGAAATATTGCACCTTGGTTCGCAATCTAATTCAAAGATGGCATTGACAACAAGTATGGAATTTTGGGTACTATGTTGGATGAGAAGCATTTGCATAATCCGTATGATGCATAACTGTCTTTGTTGATAATTTATCAAACTTGATCCGTCCCCACGTGTTCCATTCGATGAAATCCCGCATTTCAGGACTGCTACAGCTGAGCGATGCATTGGCAAGGTGCTTTTTACTCTGCGCTGTGATGCTGTTAACACTCGACCGTGGAGATGCGAGGGAGAAGTTAGCATGATTCCGATTATGCGAAGCGGTGCAATGTCTTCATTCACTGCCAAGGTATCTTCGCTGTTAAATTAAACACTTTTCAATTTTAATTCCGTTCTTGGGGTGCGGTATCAGGAGAAATCGACAATCTACCTCTCGTTTACTGCACGCGATGTTCACTGTAGTTTAAAAATATATTGCTTGCCTTATCGAGAGACTATTCATTGAGATTCGTTGATAATGATGTAAATATTTCAGTCCTTCTTCTGCTTTGACGAGAATATGTGCACTTGGAAGCACCCAAGCGATATGAGCTGGCATTATTTCGTTGGTCCGGTGGGTTGTTCGGTTAATTTTATTTTAGTGTCATTTCGGATTTTTTTTAATTTACGCAAATGCTGATTCTATTTTCGATTCGCTTATGTCCACTTTTGAGCTCTACAAAACCAGTGGCAAGATCATCATCGAATTTCACCTCAACATCAGCACCTCTAAAAGGTTAATTATTATTAATGATTTCTGAAAACATCTGATAAGAAAGCTATGGTTTGCCTTATGTATATCTTTATCCCTATGACATGGCTTGACTAGGACGAGGTACTATTCCTCGCGATTCCAGAATGATCGACAGTTCAAATTTCGTTCTCCGATGGGAAATCAATCCCTCTCATGCGGGATTCACTACAGGAAAGGTTAAATCGAGAGTGTTCGAGAGGGGAGGATACAAATGGTAACGTGTTAAATTGAATAGAACAATAATTTGAGCCTTTTTGCAAAAACGGAGAAGGTATTTTTTCTACAATTAACGATTTAGGCACTAAATGTTTTAACTTTAAACGCAATTAAGATGCGAAATTTATCAGGACTCTCGCTGCCGAAAAACGAATCGATCTTGTTGAGCGGGAAATTGGTGATAATGTGAATTTCACTCTTTCTTGCGAAAACGATCAGATTAGGCAGTGGAGATGCCAAGGAGTTGTTGAAATGCATCCGATTAGATGCGACGGAGTGAAATCTGCTCAAGTCGCCAAGGTAGCTATCAGGTTGTACCATAAGTCTTGCTCGTTTTTTCTCAAAGTGGCTGCCAAACCCCTCAATGAAGAGTGGCCTTCATATGCTTAGGGGTATTTCAAAGTTCCTTTGTTACACTTCCTACCCACACCCTGGTTCAATCGTGACATCAATTTCGAGGATAAGATTTTTCGAGATTTTTCGATTTTTTGAAGTCAAAAGTAGATCCTACTCTGCTTTCTTCTGGTATTTTCGTAGAACCTACGCGTGTGTATGCAGCGCCACTATGGTCAACCCAGACACTCTTACTTATCCAATGTTACAAAATTTTATTTGAACTCTTTTTCTTTCGACATGTCTTGAGAGATTGCTGAACAACTAATTACAATGAAGTCGGAGGACCACGATCTCAAGTGGAGCGAATAGGTAATAGCACTAGGTATCATCAGGCATGGTTAAGCCAATGTGGCAAAAATTATAGAACGAGAGCAAGCCATTGAAAATATTTGAACAAATTTTCAAAATTTAGTCATTTTATTTTTTATATTTATCTCGAGTAGCCATTTGAGTAGGAGCGGCCAACACTGAACATTCAGAAGATGAAATGACCTTGTACTATATGATTTCATGGGCTGGGTAGTCTGCAGCATGAAGCGAGAAACAGCTCTTCAAAGTTGCTGCTCAAAAACGAGCAAGACTTATGGTACAACCGAATAGATGAAAGTGGCCAGGTCAAGATTTGCGTTTATTTCCAGGCTCAGTTCTGCTTCGACGAGAATATTTCTTGCTGGCATCACAAGAGCGATATGCCCTGGGCTTATTTCATTTGTCCGGTTCGTGGTTTCTGCATTTCGTTCTTACATTTCGTTCTTGTTAGAAGATTGGGTTATGATCACGTTTGCCAAAAAAACTAATAATTTGTTTTAATCCTTGACTATTCTTTTAGTTATATAAGATCAAGGGGAAGATCACCATCGAATTCCGCATCAACATCTTCAGTTCTGAGAGGTTTGCGTGTTCAGTAATGTTATTTAAATATTCCCGTTTGGCTTATTTTTAATTCTCTAAATCTGTGTTGAATATGAGCTAATGAGAAAACTTCAGTTTCAGTGTTCCGATAGTCGATCCAGCCATTTTCTCTTCTCCGAATGAGACGGGCAACGTCTCTCTTGTCATTGGAAATAAGAAGCTGAAAGTATCGAAAGATGTAAGTCTTTCTTTCTTTAGTTGACGCAAATTCAAGGTTTCGAAACCGGTTTATTATTTGTATTGAGGTTCTTTTTCAATAATTTTTCAGTATCTAGCAGTCCACTCTCCAGTCTTTGCTGCAATGTTCTACGGAGATTTCGCCGAGAAGGGAAAAGATGAAATCGAGATCAAGGATGTAGTCTATCAAGTCAGTGCTTGATCATTTAGTCATGTTGTAAATAATCAAGCAATCTCAATTTTGCCTTTCAGGAATTTGTTGATGTTCTATGTCTGATCTACAGAGGAACGATGAGAATCACAGGTGATATATTATTGATCAATTTAGTTAGTCTGTCATTTATCATTCCAGATCGTATGGTTTTGTATATTCTGAAGGTTGCCGATCAGTTTCAGATGAAGGTTTTTTTTTGAATTTGCAATCATTGCTTGCTACATTTCGCTAGAGCTAGATTAATCTTCATCTTCCTCCTTATTTTAGAGTGTCCTGGATCAATCGGCCATTCATCTCATTCAGTCGAAGGGATTCGATACAATGACGAAGCTCCTTCTGGCAGATCAGTACAGACTTGAAGCTCTCGAGGTCCATTTTTCAAACAATGTATGAATCATTCAAATATTCAGGAATATTGTCTCCAGACGTTCACTAATGCTGCTGAACTGACCATGATGCTAAAGGTTTGTGCTAACTTTTTGCTCATTTTTGCACGCATTTTCTTCTTGCACACTTTCTCCCGTACGAACATTAGGATGCGTTATTCCCGACCGTTCACGAGATATAACTATAGCTCAATATCAGAAATCTCCGGAAATCGACGAGTTTTCCGCAGACGCGAAGGCTGCGATATTATCGCGAATCCTTACACTGACCGAATTGGAATAGTCTAGCCTAGACAGAGCCCAGCGCGATCTACATTTAAGCCTACTGTTGTCAATTGTTCCATTGATTTTTTCACCTGTTGTTTTCCTTTCGTGTTTTACTCTCTAAATTGTCCATAATTGAAATATCGAGATTAAAAAATGTTGCAATCTTTGGTTTAAATGGTGAGATAATGAAACGGTTCAATTTCCGTTTAAGATAACATCATTTTCGTGGCATTGAATGTAGCATGTATGCAAATTATGGCCCATATATCTGTTGATTTTATGACACTTGACGCTCATATTCACGGAAGTATCATTTTGCACATTGGTCAGTTTTAAAATGACCGACAATTCAAATATCGATCTCCGTTGGGAAATCGATGAATCGGATCCGGGAATCGCAACGGGAAAGGTCGAGTCGAGAGTATTCGAGGAGAAAGGATTCAAATGGTGAGAGGGGTAGAAAAATACCTTTAGTTTTCTGTTTGACAATTAAAATGAGAAGAACAAAGTTATTGTCTTTCTGTGTGAGGAAATAGCGTTCAATGTGATCTCAATTTCTTATAAATTGAAATATTAATGCTAATTCATTATTTTCCAGGAGAATTGCTGCAGAGAAAGTAGATAATTTCAAAGTATTTGATAGACACGGAATGTTGGATTTCACTCTGTGCTGTGAGGTAGATGACAAAGCATTCAAATGTGAAGGAGAAGTTGAAATATATCCGATCAAAACTGATGTAACGAACTCATCAAACTGTGCACAGGTATTTTTTTTATAAATATACTTTTATTCGTTCACATTCATATTTGATAATGTATTTCATCCTGTTTCTATTTCAGGCGCAGTTCTGTTTCGATCAGAAATTCCCAAACTGGGAAATTAAAAGTGATTTCTATTGGAGCTGGTTCACTGGTCCGGTGCGTCTTTATTGTTCATGAAATAGTTATCTGAAAGCTGTGCGAAAATCAAAGTATTTTTCAGGATTACAAACTCAACGACAAGATCAATTTCGAAGTTCGCATCAACATTAACCGCTATCGAATGTGAGTTTTCTTTCTGATCTTGAAAATGCTCAAACGTGAATCCGCTAAACCGCTTAAGCTTGCATTTTTAAAGCTATCCAATAGTTGATGTGACCAAGTTCTCGTCTCCGAATGAATCTGGCAATGTTACGCTCGTGACTGGAGAAGAGAAAGTGAAAGTTTCCAAGGAGGTTAATGATTTTTCCAAATAAATAACTTGAACGAGGTAAACCACAATTTCTCGTTCAGTACCTTGCAATTCATTCTCCCGTTTTTGCTGCAATGTTCTATGGAGAATTCGCAGAGAAAGGCAAAGATGAAATCGAGATTAAGGAAGTCGTTTATGAGGTGGGTGATAATCAACGATGAATGTATAAGTCGAAATTTTTTAAAGGAATTTATTGATGTGCTTCATCTGATCTATCTCGGAACGGTGGAAATTACGGGTAATTATCGAATTATTATTTTTATATTCATAATTATTTATATAAGATGACACTGTACTGCACCTTCTCAAACTCGCGGATCAATTCCAGATAGAGGTTTTTTTTTTAAATTGATTCGGAAAGCAACTAGATGATGATGGGACTTTTATAAACTCGCGTTTAGGAACCCGAACAAAAAAGTTTCGAAATGTTCTGAAACGTGCTAACATAGCCACACAAATTGTGTTCGAGGGTCCCTAAACCTCGAGCATAATTTTTGCCTCCTAAGCGTCCCATCACCAACTAGATTCCTTATGATAATAGTTGTCCACAGCGTGTGACTGATCTGTCGGAGAAACACCTGAAATCCAATGGATTCGACGTGGGAAGAAACTCCTGCTCGCTGATCAGTATCGACTCACTTCCCTCAAGGTTAATTTCATTGGTCAACTCGAAGCGGCGTTGGCGTTTCACGAATGAATTGCATAAATTCAGGATCACTGCCTCCAGTCGTTCACTAGTGTCGCCGATGTTATGGGAAAGCTCAAGGTTGGTGATTGCTTACTTCACCTTCTCAACACACTCAATATTACGGTCATGCATCTTTAAAAAGGAAACATTTAGACGTCTTCTGAGTTCGCCGAATATTCTGAGAATATGACGTCCTCAATCTGTAAGCGAATGATGCAGCTCAACCTGCAGTGAGCTACGGCTCAACTTGTAAATATTGTATTATATATTGATGTTTTGTCGAAGTTATCGTTAAAAATATGAGAAGCTGCTCATCGCTTTTTAGTTACTGTTTCGTTCCGTTTCGCTAACTATTGTCATTGTTTTTATGCGGATCCATTACCGAAGTTGATATTGTCGTAGCATTGTATGTTGTTAAACATTTATTCCTTCCCCTCGTCTTGAAGTAATACTGTTATCAGAAGTGATATAAACCAATTTGTAATTTACGGTTTGGCCGATGTTTGAAAATCATCGGTTCTAGATCCGATTGTATTTTCTATTGTTATCGTTACGATCACTTATCCGCGCCCTGGCTTTCAGAATGACCGACAACTCAAATTGTTATCTCCTCTGGGAAATCGATGAATCGGATCCGGGACTGGCGGCGGGAAAGGTTGAATCACCAGTGTTCAACAAGGGAGGATTCAAATGGCGAGTTGATTTTATTATCGCAAATGAATATACCGTTCCGCTTATTCCGCCCTATTCATTTTCAACTATTGATTGAAGGCTCTCAGGCTTCAGCTAAGCCGCTTCCTAGGAGCTCTAGTAACATTACCTGCGAAGATTGAGCATTTACAGATAATCGATAATGCACTAGCGAATACAAAGAGGGAGCTGCGGATTGTCGTTTATTAACTGTTTCTCCTCAATTTCCAGGACAATCGAAGCCAAGAAGCGTTGTTTTCAAGATCGTGAGTATACGGACTTCAATCTCCAATGTGATGTGGATCAAAACACTGTGTGGAGATGCGACGGAGAAATTGACTTTACTCCGATCAAAACAAATGAACATGATTTATCGCGTGGCGTTGCGGTATTTCTTTCGAAATATTGGCACTAGGTCGGATGAGAACATTCGGCTGATACGCTACTGGATGAGAACCATTTGCATACTCCGTTGTTCCCTCGCCTTCATTAAATTCTAATAGAGTAGGTTATTATCCGAATGTTCTCATCCGACATAGTGCCGAAATATTAGAACTCGTATGCATGTTGAGTATTAATAATTTCAGGACGAGTTTTATTTCGATGAGAAGAACAGCATCTGGAAATTCGAAAGTGTTATCAGGTGGAACTGGATCACTGGCTCTGTAGGTTCCTTCTGCAATTATATACAAATTTATTTGAATTTTAAATATCTGTTTTTAGGATGATAACACGAACGGTAAGATTTCTTTCGAATTTCGCATCATCATCTACCATAGTATGTAAGTTTTATATGTAAGTTTTTCAGCCTGTCAAAGTTTTATTTGAATAATATATATATTCTGAATCGTTTGTTCTTCTTCGTGGTTCAATTCAGTGTAATTTTAGCGCTCCCACGGTTGCTATCACCACGTTCTCGTCTCCGAATGAATCTGGCAATGTTACGCTCGTGATTGGAGAAGAGAAACTGAAAGTGTCCAAGGAGGTTAATTATTTTTTCCTAAATAAACAACTTGGACGAGTTACAACCAAAATTTCCCGTTCAGTACCTTGCAATTCATTCTCCCGTTTTTGCTGCAATGTTCTATGGAGATTACGCGGAGAAAGAAAAAGATGAAGTGGAGCTGAAAGATGTTGTTTATGAGGTGAGCAATAATCAATGATGGATCTGCATTTCGGTACAGGAATTCGTCGATCTTCTTCGTTTAATCTTTCTCGGAACGGTTGGAATTACAGGTATTTTCGAAATAATTCAATATTTTTGGCGTCGTTTAGATCGCAACGTACAATACATGCTGAAGCTTGCAGATCGGTTCCAAATGGAGGTCGGCTCAATTTGTTTCTGTTGTAATATATATGGTTATCAATCCTTCAATTATTTGACTGGGACTTTCCTGGTTTTTGGACTACCATTCTCATGTCTTTCCCCTATATATGGTTGGAGCTGTGGGCGAAAAAACAGGAAAGTATTAATGAAGGAAAGTATTGTTCGCAGAGAGTGGTTGCGCTGTCTGATAACCATCTGAAGTTTTCCTATGGATTCAAAGTAGCCCAGAAACTTCTGCTCGCTGATAAATATCGACTTACTTCTCTCAAGGTACGGTAGATTATTTTTATTTTTGAAAGATTTGCCGGCATTCAGGATCACTCTCTCCAGTCGTTCTTCAGTGTCTCCGATGTGGTGGACAGACTGAAAGTTGGTTCATTTATTTATTTTCGGATTTATTTATCGAATATCAATTATTTATCAAATATTCAGTCGTCTCCTGAATTCTCAAGCTATTCCGAGGCTTGAAGTCGTCAATCTGCGAGCGAATTATGCAGCTCAACTGAGCAATGCGCTCCAGAATTCAGTCTTCGATTCATATTTTTGTTGTCTTTCGATCTACAAAAATATGAATATCTCCATAAGCCATTGTTCGTCTTTTAATCAAGCTTCTAATTTAATCATCGAAGTGACCGCTCATCGATATTTGTCCATCAACCGTTGTTTCTATTTCGTATCCCACAATCAGCAGTTATAAACGATTCGATCGTTAATTCTGTGTATGGTTTAGAAGCGGTCTACGAACCGGGTTGAATATCTGTTCCATGCCGAGTAGACTTTGCAAGACAACAATGTGACTGGTCACTTATTATGTAAATCGACCGCTTTCTGCGCAAGTGTGTACGCGCAATGAGGAGTACGAGACATCGAAGTGACCAGTCACATCCTTGTCTTTCAAAGTCTGATCCCGAGTTATCCTTGTATGCTTTCAGCAATTTGATCTACAAAAAGTTAGTTGTAAAATAAGAATATGAAAAAATTGCACCAGCTCATTGTCGATACCGTGCCGTTGACAGTCAATAATATTACCTGGTCCCTTCCGATCTGTGAATGGGAAATATTTTCTACCCAGTGGTCATGATTGCCTATTCAGTGGTGATGATTGCCTGGCGATTTGGAGCCGTGACCCAGGAAACAAAGTGTCATTATATGTTAGCGCTTGCAGAATGATGGGTTACTCCAAATTCACTCTTCGATGGGAAATTGGCGATTCGTACTCACAACTTCTACTCAAAGGGAGAGCACAGTCGGTCGTGTTCAGCAAAGGAGGATTCAAATGGTGAGTTGAGATATATTGCCAGTTGAATTTATCAAACGTTGCCGTAAACAGCGTTTAAAACTGCCATAAAGAACCTTTTGCCGATGCAATGCTTCATAATGAAATTAGTATTTTGATCACATTTCTTTGTGTCACTGTGTCACTGTGTGCTAGTATGTATCACATTTCAGGAGTCTCTCAGCTAAACGACAGATCGACAACCAGGTTGAATTCACTCTGAACTGTGCCGTTGAGCACAACAGATCGTGGAAATGCGAAGGAGAAATCAGAATGGTCCCGATTGGAGACGAAGATTGCAGTTGGTATGCAACCAAGGTATGTTGTTCTCCTACACGGTTTTATGGAACAAGGTCGGATGAGAACCGACTGGAAGAGAACCTAATGAGGACGAGAGACAAGAGTTATGTAATAGACGGAACATGCAAATGGTTCTCATCCAGTCGGTTCTCATCCGACCTAATTAGTACCGGTTTTATATGCTTCGCCTTCCATGCAGTTGGCGCATATCCTCAATGACATGAAAAATATAAAAATCGAGTTCAGCATCCGCTTTTGCCGTTTAAAGCATTGTGAATTCAATCGAAACGACAACTCATTAGTGCCACGGGGTTAGTGCAATTTATTCGCATACAAAAAACATTTTATAATAATAATAATATATCTACCCCGAGGCGCGACGTGATTGAAAGTAACGTATATAGAATGGCAAAGTACTAGCAGAGGGGTCTCCTGTACTGGACGAGTTAAGACAAATCTGCAATAATGGGGAGGTTTTCAAGTAAAAGTTTTACCTAATTTCAGGCCCACTTCTGCTTCGATGAGAACAACTGCAGCTGGCAGCACGAAAGCACGATGACATGGAATCTGTTCTGTGGATCGGTTCGTAGTTTTCTTTTTTTTCTTCTGTCAGAAGCTATTCTTACTTTGAAATTGCTTTATTCCAATGAGCTGATTTAGATAGTCAATCAATCATGGATAGGCAATATGGCAATATTAGAGTGATCAATATTAGATGATTTAATCTTCAGAGCTACAAACACGACGGAAAAATCATAATCGAGTTCCGCATCAATGTCAGCAGTTCCGAGAGGTAAAGTAAATATCGATTTTTTCAAAATTC
Organism: Pristionchus japonicus; assembly: GCA_900490845.1. Taxonomy (NCBI): domain Eukaryota; kingdom Metazoa; phylum Nematoda; class Chromadorea; order Rhabditida; family Neodiplogasteridae; genus Pristionchus; species Pristionchus japonicus. Next base: position 142,727 of record LS498636.1, on the reverse strand, counting down.
ATTTTTTTGGTTCAGATGTTACAATCAGTTCGATGCACCTAACAGAGACAGCAACGTAATTCTGAAGATTGGAGAAGAGAAGTTGTACGTTTCCAAGGAAGTTTGTTCGTTTGTAAAATTTGAATTGATGATTTTATTCAGGTGTTATCAAACGATTCTCGAATGTTCAATATCCTCTTCTTTGGTGATTTCATCGAGAAAGGAATGGAAGAAGTAGAGATCAAAGATGTTGACTATGAGGTCAGTGATGGTGCACAACTTTGCAGAATTAAACTGTTTAAAGGAATTCCTCGACCTCCTGTACTATCTCTACACTGATCGGATGAAAATCACTGGTAATCATCGACTATTTTGCCCATTTGACAAGATTATTCCAGACAAAAAGGTACTGCACATTCTGAAGCTCTCTGATCGGTTTCTGTTATGTCTGTGGCCGTTTGTGACCACAGACAAGGTAAGTGTGTGAAAGTGTGAAAGGCGCGGAGAGCGTGTAATAATAAAGGAGATTTATTACATACGAGGAACAATAATAAGGAGAGATTAGGCTAGTGAAAGGTAACGGGGGTTCTAATGGTGGTAGTGATAGCGGCACTACGTTGGGACTATACAGGCCAACCG
>LS498636.1:92657-127062 GCA_900490845.1 Pristionchus japonicus | reverse complement strand
GATTGTAGTCCGGCTAACAGCTGGCCTTACCCCACACTATTACCCCCGTTCCTGCCATTCTACGTCATTTGACTCTACATAATTTTCTATTTGTACACGCGTTTCTCCATGTGAACACGCATATATATATATATATATATATATATATATATATATATATATATATATATATATATATATATATATATATATATATATATATATATATATATATATATATATACTGTTATAAAAGATGAAGTTGCGACCACAATCAAGGCGATTTTACTGTCGCCCTTCGAATAGTCGGCAGCGCCTTACACCACCCGGTCATCCCGCCATCAATCTTACAGTAGAATATAGGTGGGGAGGGTAGGGAAGGAATACTCTGTTAGCATAATCTGCACCAAAACTCGATGATGTCTCCAAAATCTTGCAGGACAATCGCAGCTGAGCGACAGGCCTATCCGGGCGTCGTGGGCAGAGGCGACTTCACTCTGAGCTGTGACGTGGACCACAACAGAGCGTGGAGATGCGAAGTGGACATTGAGATGTTTCTACTGCAAGTGAACGAGACCTGGGCACTGCGCACTAAGGTTTGTTCCCACTTTAAAGGTTTTTTTTTAAATGATCGTGTTAGGTATTCCCACGCAAGGCCCTGAGTAATCAGCGACCAATGCGCGAGGCTATTCCGCCCGTGTTGTGAGCACGTGGGTGAGGATTTCTTTAGCGATTAACGACGATAATTCTTTGGAAACGAAGCTAATGTCAATGAATTAGACATTTGTTTTGCGGGTGCTCTGGTACGAGCGAACACCGGGGCACCCCCCCCCCCGTCCCCCCGACACGGACCCTGGGCACCTATGGTCGAGGATAACCCTCATCATCAGTCAAGTGATGAATACTTCCAGGCACACTTCTGTTTCGACGAGAATATGCGCACCTGGCTTCACAAGAAAGTGCAGGCGTGGTGTGTTCTGAAAGTGAGTGTGTTCTCTCATATGAGTCTAAGCCGGCGGCTAGCCAAGTGACGAGCATGATTTTTATGCCCGTCACTTGGCAAAAGGGTCACTCACCAGACCTGGACAGGCATGTTTTCTTTTTCACTTTTCTTAAATAATATATTAATCAGGATCACAAAATCAATGACAAAGTCACCCTGGAGTTTCGCATCAACGTTATCAGCTCAAACAGGTAAATTTGAAAAATAATCATTTTTTTGCATTATTAATGAGGCTTTCTTGTTTTAGTGGTGAGTCTTTTGTCGATTCGGCAATGTTTGCTGCTCCGAATAGAATGAGCAACGTCATTCTGAAGATTGGAGATCAGAAACTACATGTGTCCAAGGAGGTTTGCATCTATTTCTTCTACTCATAGTTAATCTTTCCATGGAACTTTAAAAACGATATTTTCTTTTTAATCAGTAGATAATTCAGATGCTCTCAATCCATTCTCCCGTTTTCGAGACCCTTTTCTACGGAGATTTCGCCGAGAAAGGCAAAGAGGAAGTCGAGCTCAAAGATATCGACTATAAGGTTGGTGGGTTAATTTAATGGGAAAAGGTGCAGGCGGCTATGCAACAAAGGTAAAGCTAAAAGATGCTGCCACGATTTTACAGTCGTACGACAACGCTAGGTGGGACCCGCTGATAAGGCCAGCTGTTAGGCCCGTTGGTGCTATACAACAATCCTCACGTTATGTTTTGAGACCTCGATTTTTTTTTAGCTTTTTCAATGAACATTTTCCAGGAATTTCTCGACCTCCTGCACTTGATCTATCTCGGAACAATGAAAATCACTGGTAATCAACTCTCTGAATCGATATTTTCAATTCCTTATTCCAGATCGCACAGTTGAACACATTCTGAAGCTCGCCGATAGGTTCCAGATGAAGGTCAACATGCTTATTTGCTGGATATATTTTTAATGTTATTTTTATAAATTTTTTAAATGTATTTTGCACAGACCCTGCTCGCGCAGTCAACTGCTCATCTCGAACAGTCGAAGGGATTCGATGCGGTGAAGAAATTGCACCTGGCTGATCAGTATAACCTCGCTGCTCTCAAGGTCTTTCCTTTTACATCATTATTACTCTCTACGTTTAACCCACGTTTGCCTCTGAAAAGCACTTGCTGAGCTGCTCAACTTAGGTTTTTTGCATCTTGAGATACTCGGCATATTCAGACTCACTCGCTCCACTCGTTCACCAGTGGCCCTGAACTGACGAAGATCCTCAAGGTTTGTGCTTCCTTTCCCTCGATTATCATGTAAATTAGCACATTGAGATTAAGCGATTGCTTGTTGCAATTGAGTCCATTGCGGAAAGGATATTCGGATTGTCCATTTCTACGAGCAATGCCTGCATATTTCTGATTGTGATACACAGTTCCTTTTTCAGTCATCTCCGGACACTGCCAACTACTCGATCGAATTAAAGGCCGAAATGTTCGATCGTCTAATGAAGCTTTGATTCCATTCTGTTATATCTTTGTCTTGTTAAGTTTTTCACTTTTTTTGTTAATAGTCAATTGAAGTAAGGAGGTAAACTCTCAACCGCTACTTAACTTTCCTTGTTCTCCTCTTATAATGTGTGATAAAGCAATTTAATTGTGCACCTTGTATCAATGGATGAGTATCGGTCTGTGAACCGACTAAAATATTTTTTGCAAATGAATATCATGATTGTTTTTCTAATAATCTGATACCTCAGATGGCGGATGGTCTAAGGCGCAGCCAGTCAGTCGAAGGATACCAAATGCAGTCCCTCGCTGAGGCAAATCAAGAGTGAGTAAATTGGTATCGGGCAGTAGAGTAGTATACCTAGCACGAGGCCTTACTTATCTGCCTCGCATAGCGTAATCTACAGAAAACGAAATGAACATTGTTTGCCGTCGAAATACCCTCATTTTTTTATTTTAAAAAAGAAATTGCACTTCTTGAGATAAACATTGATATGTGTCTCCGAATCGCTTCTTGCTGTTATCATGTTTTGACATATCTCCTTTCCAGAATGGCTGACACTTCCTATTTCACTCTCGAATGGGAAGTCGATCCATCGGATCCTGGGCTCGCAAAGGGAAAGGTCGAATCGAAAGTTTTCGAGGAGCGAGGATTCAAATGGTGAGAAACTGATTTCACACACCATACTATTTTTGACGCTCCTGCACTTTCCCGGACATTAGGATTATCAATGTTTTAATTTTCAACTATTGCCTAAATGGAATTCTCACTGGGCTGGTAGGACGGAGGGCGTTCCGATTTTTTTAATTTGAAAATCAAATAAACAAAATGCTATTTGCAGGAAATTCGAGGCTGTGCGCCGTCCGGATCCCAATGGCGGAAAAGATAAGGCTGATATCATTCTGAGGTGAACGTGCCCTAGAAGCCTGACCAGCATGGGATACGTAGGTCTCGCAGTACCTGGCTTTAGTGGTGAACCCCACCAGGCGTTGTCGTCTCATGACGACAGTAAAATCGCCTTGATTGTGGTTGCAACTTTGCATTTACCTTTGCCATTCTCAGATGTGATGTGAATCACAAGAAAGCGTGGAGATGCGAAGGGGTTGCTGACATGGGTCTGCTCAATTACTATGGAAACAGTTCGAAGTTCGGTTTTGAGGTGGGTCTTTCTTCCAGATATTCTTTTCGTTACGGTTAGGAGAGGAGGTGATTGTTGTTATGATTTCCCTGATCGTGTTTGATACGTTTGATCAGCTGCACTTACTGTTGTGGAGGCGAAAATGAATGAGCCCAATGCGGAAAAGGAAGGTTATTGCGTGTTAAAGATGTTCAAACAAATATTTCAGGATCGTCATTTCTGCTTCAACGAGAATATTCGCAGCTGGCGTCACGAAAGTCAAATGCTGTGGAATTGCCAAATTGAACGTCCGGTCCATCTCCATTTCTACATCGAGATCATCAGTTCTGAGAGGTTTTTGATTTAATTTATACATTGTTTTAATGATTAATTAATTAGTAATTAGCTGGATTATTAACTGTTTTTATTTAAAGAGAGCTCATTGCTGAACCGAGATTGTTCCATGAACCCAACAGCAGAAGTGATGTTATCCTACTGGTTGGAGATAAGAAACTCCACGTTTCCAAGGAGGTAAACTCTAGAGTTGACGAAATGAAACGGATCTCGGAAATTCCGAAATACTAATTCAAACACTAATTATTTAGTTTTCTTTGAGTTTTCCGGAAAAGAGAGTCGAACAAGGATCTATCCGAAACTTTTCCGGAATTTCATTATTTGATAAATAAAATGTTTAAATTATTCCAGTTGTTGGCAATTCATTCGCCCGTCTTCGAAACAATGTTCTTCGGAGATTTCGTCGAGAGTGGAAAGGATGAGATCGAGATCAAAGATGTAGAATATTCGGTGAGGAATTATATTCCCAGAATGATATTCCGTATATTCTCAGAATGTTTTCCGCGAAACTCTTGCGCAACTAGTTGTATAGTTACATATCGTTATTCATCGAAGTCTAGTGAGGAGGGTCTAGTTATTAATATATTTCTACTAGCGTTGGCCATTCAGCTATTGCGACGCCGCAATCCTCCTCTCCCTCATTCCCTTCATTGCGGCGCCGCAATTTCGCAATCGTTTAGTCAATCCAAACCTAGTTTCTTCCCAAAAATGCGTTAACCAGCAGCAAAAATTGTTAATATATTTCTCAGGAGTTCCTTGATCTTCTACAGTTGATCTATCTTCGCACGATGACAATCACTGGTAATTATTGATAATTATTTAATTAATTTATTTTATCCATTAATTAATAATGATCCAGATCACAACGTCTCGCACATTCTGAAGCTCGCGGACCAGTTCGAGATCAAGGTATTATTTTTTATACTTTTATTCAGATTTAAATATATATTTAAATCATATCAGTGTCTGATGGACCTGGCGGTCGTTCATCTCAAACAGTCCAGTCTTCTCGACACATTGACTAAGCTGCAGTTGGCTGATAAGTATAGGCTCACGTCTGTCAAGGTAATGCTCTCGACCAAGCTTGATTGCGATGGATTTTTGGACCTTCGATCCAAATTCGAATGAACGGCTCTCGCTACGAGCAGTTCCCGTGTTTAACATTATTTGATGATTGCAATCGAATTTCAGGAGCACTGCCTCCTGTCGTTCACAGACGCTGCTGAATTGACCAAGATTCTCAAGGTTCGTGCTCCCTCGAAGTTTATTTTAAATCGAAATTTTTAAAAAAATTCCAGTCATCCTCGGAAACTGCCAATTTCTCCACTGAGCTGAAGGCAGAAATGTTCGACCGACTCATGAAGCTCTGAGATTCCGTTCGGTTGTGTATCACAGTGTTGCTGTAGATTTACTAGTCCATCAACCTTGTATTTCATGTGCTCCAGTTTTTATCGCCAGAAATATCACAAGTCGTAGATTGTAGTAGTGATATAAAGTGATTCGCTAAATATTTCTTGTATCTCTGAATGAGAACCGGTTTGTGGACCAACAATATATTTCTATCGTCAGCGTGCATAATATTGCACCTCCAATTCATTCACTGATCAATTCTTGCACTTTTCATTGGCATCGCGCCATTTTCTTTCCTCCACTTTTGGACAGTTTCTTTTCAGAATGACCGACAATTCCGAGATTGTTCTCGAATGGGAAATCGACAATGCGACTGCGAAACTCGCGGCGGGCAGAATGGAATCGGAAGTGTTCGAGAAGGGAGGATTCAAATGGTATGACGATTAGGTTATGTTTGCTTGCTGCCATATATTTTCTGATTCAAACTCCCGTATCTCCCTGCCCCGTTTCATCAAACACGCATAAAAGGGGTATGCAGAAGTTTGAGTATTTATAGAAGATCAGAGTTTAGAATGTGGTCGAAATCTAGTGGGAATTAGAAAAAAATTCAAAGTTGAAATGTTTATGTTTCTGTTTCTTGTTGCGAGCTAGCTAGAGCAAAATTTCGAAAACTTCTACGCACGTGATCCCAAGGCTTATTATTTATTTATTGCTCACAAAAACTGATTTGAGATCAGCATTGGCCACTTACTAAACCCTATCAGTTTCATTCCGATTATGTGAGTTCAGACCATTCCCATGTCAGGTCTGTTTCTGCAATCCGAATACCCGATCCATGCGGTCGCAGTAGTGGCGACGACAAGGCTTGGGTGACCGTGCGTTGTGACGTGGATGACAACCGATCGTGGAAATGCGAGGCGGGAGTGGAAGTTGTCTTATTCTCAGGAGACGGGGAACATTATTACATTATGGATCAGGTACGCCAAAATTGATGATTTGCCGTAGAATTATGTATGATGAAATGCATTATTTCGCAGGAGCACGTTTGTTTCAACGAGAAGAATCGCAGTGTTTCCGGGCGAAGTACTATGTGCTGGGTGGGAAACCCGAGATACTGTGTTTGTTGTTTCTATTATACACATTAATGTAACGGAAGTCTGTTGATCAGGGGTTCGATGAGTGCGAATTAGACGATAGCATAAGTGTGGAGGTGTACATCAACTTCCTTAATTCAGAGAGGTTTGTTTAAAATTGGATACATGTATTTATTTGTATTATGCGATCCTTCACATTCAAATCTTCAATTCTTTTACATTTTTGCGAGAAGCTGTTTCATTGTATCAGTGCCAATTAAGGGATGATCGCTCTGAACTGATAATGTTTGATGCGCCGAATAATAGAAGTGACGTCATTCTTCTGGTCGGAGATAAGAGAATTCATGTTTCCAAGGAGGTTATATATTCAATTAAACTAATGACATTTTTGTACAACTTGTTGAGTGTCTGGCTATTAATTCACCCGTTTTCGGAGGTCTATCTGCTTTTGAAATTTCGCGGTTTAATTTATTTCTAAAAAGTAGCGAGAATAAGTTGATACATTTCTAAAAAGTAGCGAGAATAAGTTGATACATTTCAGATGCTCTCTATTCATTCTCCAGTCTTCGAAGCTATGTTCTTTGGTAATTTCAACGAGAAGGGGAAGGAGGAAGTAGAGATCAAAGACGTAGTTTATGAGGTCAGTATCATCCTCATCTTGGGATAAATTTATTGTTTTATTATCAGGAATTTATCGACCTACTTCATGTGATCTATCTCGAAGCAGGGGATATTACGGGTAAGATATTGTTCAAATTATGATTTTCATAAATATTTGTTTCTCTTAAGATCGTTCAGTACTGTATATTCTGGAACTTGCCGATCGATATCAGATGAAGGTATGAAAGAAAATTATTATTTCACTTCATTGCTTGGGTTTATTTATGCAAAAAATACCAGGGAGTGATGAATCTTTCGATGAAGTATCTCAAGGCATCGAATGGAATCAATGTAGCTAAGAAACTCCTTCTGGCTGATCAATATCAACTCACATCTCTCAAGGTACGGTAGACACTTTCAATCTGCTAGTATAGATCCAATCAAAATTGTTATATAGACAAATCAAGCAGGGACAATTCTCATAATTCGGTAAATGAAAATCAATTCAGGACCACTGCCTCCAGTCGTTCACCAGTGTAGTCGATCTAACGGGAAAACTTCAGGTTTGGTTTTTTAAAAAAATTTTATCGAAACTTTTTTTTCAGGTTTTTTTTTTAATTTTATCGAAACTGTTTTGTTTTCACTTGTATCAGTCGACGCTCTAGCATTCCTTCAGCTATCTCCGGAGTTCGCCGACTACTCTGAGGGTATGAAGTCCGCAATCTGTGTGCGTATCATGCAGCTCAGCCTCCTCTGAGTTACGGTATTTCATCAGTTATCGATTCGCTTAACTGAACACCTGATGCTCTTTCTACCTGTTATTGTGATTCAACATCTTTTGTTTCGTATCCACTTGATATTCTTCTTTGTATTTCTTTCTGATTAATTACCATAGCGATTGGAATTGGAATAAAGATGTTTCTTAAAAGAGTTCAATACCAATCTAAATCGGTCGAAATCCCGAATGAGATTATATTTCGTACTAAAAATCTATGAGTTTCGCGTTCTGGCTCTTTTTCAGAATGTCTGACAAACATACGTCAAATGGGTCTGCTTATTAGCAGAGTGCACGTCGGCACTTTGGCGAGAGATCGCACACTGGCACGTCGGCAAAATTTGCATCAATCCATTTTCGATATAAAAAATAAAATGTTGAGCAAATAAAATTAAAATTAAATTTAAGTCCTTGAAAAAATATTTTAAAAAATATAAAAGTCAAGGTCGGCAGAAGAAAGCGTACTAATGCATATTCGCGTACTCAATAAATGCTGTTTTTAACTCTCCATCACTTTAAAATCAAATTTCTCGGCGAGTTTTCAACTTTTTGGGCTGTTTTTAATTTCAAAATGTAAGTTAACGTAGCGGAATTCAAACGCATACCATGCGGTCTTGTAAAATTTCGAAATACCGAAATGTGTTATGCCTAAAGTTCATCGTAAAATCAACTCTCCCGAAAACTCCTTCGAAAGCATTTTGCTTCGTTCTCAGCAATTAGGGCACCGCGTGGGTCAATATTTTGGCTAAAAATACTTAAAAGTACCTTGTTTTGTCTATCAAATAGCTGACCCACGCGGTGACCTTGAAATATGCGCAAATTATTTATGAAATAGCTTATACTAAAGCTGACACAACACAACTCTAAACTTGCTGAACGACGTTTGACGGCTTTTCTTGATTTTTTCTTGATTTTTACTAATTATATATTATATAAACGTAGTAATTACTGTAATGTATCGGTTAGCCAAGCTTATCGCTTCTGTTAAATCCTCGGGTATGTGTGCTGACTACTTGTCATTTTCTTTCCCTTTGTTCTCAGTGAGTAGGTCACCGCATGGGTCAATTTTCGGTCTGTTGGTAGTTCGATATGTTACTTATGTTGTGCATTATTCACAACCCATGCGGTAATATCGAAGTTCTGTAAAACGCCTTGAAAGAGTCAAGCCCCAGAATAGCCGCAACGCGAGCTCGAGCGCTGCGGTCGAGGTCAGCGAGAGAGAGGGAGAGAGGGGTCAGAGAGAGGTTCTCGTCTCTCCATTCCACATGCTCTCTCGCCGGTTAGACAGTGGCGAGATAGTGTAGGAAACGAAGAGACTCCGATCATTGCTCGGCCAGACAGTGGGTAGATCGGAAGTGTGCGCTTCTCCAGACATCGTATAGAGAAGGCGAGGGGCAATCTAGATGCTCAGTCGAATATCCTTTCCATTTCGAATACTCCTCCCCCACATTCTCACATTCGGATGACCAACGGAGCCGGTCGTTGCGCTGTTGGGGAGTGGAGTTAGATAGAGGGGAGTGGCCTCTCATTGGAATGGCAAAACGAATGATCATTCGAATTATTTTCGAATAATCACGTTATTCGGTATCATTTTATCATTTTGATCAGACGTGAAGCAAATAAATAAAAACTGCTGGAGGCTCATGTTAAAATATTCGGGAAAAAAATGTTAGAAAAATTCATTTTTGAGTTTTAGGCCATGTCGGCAATTTTTTTTGGGCATATCGGCAAAATTTCACCCGGGAGACCCCATTTGACGTATGCTGACAAATCCGAGATTGTTCTTCGATGGGAAATCGACAATGCGGCAGCGAAACTCGCAACGGGAAGAATGGAATCGGAAGTGTTCGAGAAGGGAGGATTCAGATGGTTAGCCGATCTGTTATGCTTATTGACTCTTGCCGTTCGCTAGAGTTTGTAATACGGGGCAGGTAATTTGGATTGGACCGAGTGGGAGTTTTCCTGGCGCTATTATGAGATGAGATCTTCGTTCAGGACTGCTGCTACGTTGCGCACGGCCGATCCGGATCTCACTCCCCGTCCAGGCGTTCGTTCTGATGACAAAGCGGCTTTCTCTCTGCGATGTGAACGAAAATGCGATCTATCGTGGAAATGCGAAGTGAAAGTGTATGCGGCTGTGCTAAAAAAAGACGGAGGAAAGGTCTGCCTTTGCGGTGAGGTGCGTAATATTTTATTGTCTGGGGCTTCCGCCTTAATTGTATCTCCTCACAGCGTTCTACCCCGACAGGCAAGGGATATTTTCAAGTAATAGAACTGTAAAATTCGAAAGTTTGAAATGTTTCTGAAATTCATCTCAAATCTCATTTTGAAACCGAGCGAACCGAGTGAACCAGGGAATCGCGATGTGCTTCGGAAACATCTCATACTTAAAAATCAATTTTGCAGTTTGATTTCGCGTCAACACAGAAAAAAATCAAAAATGTAATCCCTTCATTCGCCCTTCTCTGGAAAAAAATGAAGGGGGTCAAAACGCTGTGTCCTAGTTGATAATGGCTAGCTATTAAAAAAATGTTCTTCCATTTAACTCCATGGTGCCCCACTTCACGAAGGAAGCGAACACACTTATGATCGGAATCAATTCACTATCGTTATGTACCACCATTGCAGAGTTTCCCTATTTTCGATGAGCTGAACAGGGATTTCTATCGACTAGACTCTATGTGCTGGGTGAAAAACTCTGATTACTGGGTTCGCTATTTTTTCTTTGCAATACGTAAATAAATCCTTGTGTGTTTCATGAGTAATTGAATTTCAGTCTCTCGAAGACTGTATCAATAACGACAAGATTACTATCGAACTTCGTATCAACTTCATTAGCTCCGAGAGGTTGGTTAGAAGTTATGAATTTTTGGTCATCTATACTGCATTCACATTATTCCAATTGACTATAATCTCGCAATAGAGCTATTACTAACAATGTCAACACTAATTAAATCATGACCATTAGGGTTAACGAAACGATAACGATAACGAAAATAGGTAGTGTGACAAAATGTCAGAAATTTTTCGGAATTTTACTTTTGGGAATAATTGGAATGTCATTTCTGATTGAGAAACTCACGTCCTAGAATGATTTGAATCGTCAATTTCCATATCGGAAAGAGATCTCTGATCACCGGTCACTTGTAATAATCCTTTCACAATGAGGAGAATGGGATTAGTGAGAGCGAGCAGAGTTGATTTGAAAGATCCGTTATGCAAAAGGTTTTTCAGAAGTTTCCATTTCGGAAGGATTCATATCGGAACTAAAATCTTTTCATCAACGAGCAAAATAATGTATTTTTTTGCTTCTCTTTCAGATACCAATTAGCAGCAATCTACCTTACATGCATGCATGAGAGAGAGAGAGCGCGCGCGCGATTAATTACTTATCAACCAGACCTCAATTGAACGTGTTAACTAAATAGCGAGGTTTCTCAAAAAGTTCCAAAATATGGATTCCAAAACGGATATTCCGAGAGTCAAATTCCAAGACAAAACCTTCCGAGATGGCAACTGACGAGAAATCATTTGCCTAGACATCGGATTATGGATCGGCGATGATGCAAATGACCTTCCCATCCCTCTCATTCTGACTATTCTCATTCTAATCCCATTGTTCTGAAACGATCGGTGACCAAAGAACACATTCCCAAATGGAATTTTCCGAGAAATTTCTGATACTTTGTCACACTACCATATCGTATCGTTCGCATTCGTTGAAAGAGGGAGAGGGGAGGCCGGTCTTCAGAGTGAGTTGAAGAATCAGTGTTCAATTTCGAGACCGAGAGGGTGTTTTGACTGCGTTGCGAAATGAGAGTCGAGCTACGTGCATTATCGTATCAATATCGTATCGATTATTGGCTCGTTTCGAAACGAGACTCAGTTGATTGAGTTCCGAATGCGATTTCGTAATATCGAACTTTCAACCCTAATGACCATAAATTGAGGTTCACTCTTCGATGGGAGATCGACAATGCAACAGCGAAACTTGCAGCTGGAAGAATGGAATCGGAAGTGTTCGAGGAAGGAGGATTCAAATGGTGATTCGTTTTGTTGCATTATGTTTTCCTGCAGTAACGAATCTGAATATATAGGAAAACACTCAAGGAAGTAGATAGGTTTGAAATCAGAGGTTTTGGACTGTGGGTCGTTTGGTAGCTATCAATATGTTATGAGTTCTCTCTTCAGGACTATCGTAGGCGAGCGGCTATCCGATCCGGATGGCATACAACGCACTGCCGACAAAGCACAGTTCACTCTGAAATGTGATGCGGAGCGCAGACAATCGTGGTATTGTGAGGCTGAGGTGGAGACGTTTATAATGACTCGATTCGACATGACGCAGGGCTTTTTCGACAAGGTATCGCAAAAGAATAAACCGTTCCGGTTATTATTCCACCCTGTAGAATTTCATCTATTGATTGAGGGCTCAAAGACCTCCATATGTAGTATAATTCTCACCATTAAGTATTATGGGGTATTCTATTGCAGGAGCGATTCGAATTCAACGTTCAGCGCTGCTGCTTCAGTTACAATGGCAGATTGTGCTGGGTGCAAGATACTCGTTATTGGGTTGGTCATTGGCTCTTTTAATTTTCGTATGAATCTTATTTTTAGTCGTTGGACGAGTGCAAAATCATCGATAATCTAAATATCGAGTTTCACATCAATATCATCAGCTCAGAAAGGTTTAAAAAATGAAATATTTTTTATTATAATTAACATTTAAGAGGAGATCTAATCGCTGGTCAGTTTATGTTCGATGCACCGAACAACAGAAGCGACGTCATTCTTCTGGTCGGAGATAAGAGAATCCATGTTTCCAAGGAGGTATACCAGTATATCTTTGTTTCTGAAAAAATAAAATACTGCAAATTTGTAACTACTTTCAGATGCTCTCTATTCATTCTCCAGTCTTCGAAGCTATGTTCTTTGGTAATTTCAACGAGAAGGGAAAGGAGGAAGTAGAGATCAAAGATGTTATCTACGAGGTCTGTGTTTATCTGTCTAGTGTACGATCAAAATCTGCAAATCAGAAAAATCTCTGCAGGAATTCATCGACTTACTTCACTTGATCTATCTCGGATCTGTTGAGATTACCGGTAAAGAAAAGATTATTACCTAAATATGTTTGTTCATTTCAGATCTCACAGTCCTCCACATTTTGAAGCTCGCGGATCGATTCCAGATGGAGGTTGTTTTCCTGGTTTTTCATTAAAATAGTTTATTTTTCCACAGCGTGTTACGGACGTTGCGAACAGACATCTCACGATGTCGAGTGGTTTCAACGTTGCTAAGAAACTCTTGCTTGCTGGTCAGTATCGACTCGCATCCCTCAAGGTACGGTAGACGCTTTGTATCTGGTAGTATAACGCATTTACCATGATTTCCTTGACAAAGCACGCTTGTACAATCATCAGAACAATCAGAAAAGTAGTGAATAAATTAAGGATCACTGCCTTCAATCGTTCACCAGTATTGTCGAGTTGACGGAGAAGCTGAAGGTTGTTCATCTTTATTTTGATAATATTTAAATTTTTCTTTATTTTGATCATTGTATTGAAAATAAAAACGTCCAATGAGTTTATGTATATACATAACTCTCGAACTTGGGGAGGATTTAATGAACGACCACTTTAGATGTCTCCCGAGTTCGCTAACTACTCTGCTGATATGAAGGTCGCAATCTGTGAGAGAATTATGCAGCTCAACCTCCATTGATCTACAACCTTTTCTCCTTTTGAGTTTCTTTCCTTGCTCACCTCTCTTCTGATGTTGTTCCTATCTTAGCAATCTGTATTGAGATAAAGATATTTGTTGGAGGAGTTGTATATTAATGTTAATGTCGATCGGTCTGAATTCCGAATGAGATTATATTTCGCACAAAAATATTTGCGAATCACGAAATTATGTTTACGTTGCGCTATTTTGAGGATGTTTGATGATTCGAGCATCGTTCTCGAATGGGAAATCGACAATGCGGCAGCGAAAGTTGCAACGGGAAGGATGGAATCGGGAGTGCTCGAGAAGGGAGGATTCAAATGGTATGTCGATTAGGTAGTTATGTTTGCTTGCTGCCATATATTTTCTGATTCAAACTCGCATATCGTAGGCGAGGATCGCGGTTCTCCTTTAACACTACTCAATCACGCGCGTCGTCGGCAAATTCACAATTTCGCGATAGCCTTCGGCTGGGAATCACGAACACGCCTCTATTCTCAGGAGCGCCTCACTTGAACGACACCCAGGTCCCTCTGGAAGGCGCTGGGACGACAAGGCGAAGTTCACTCTTCGATGTGACATGATTCGCAGCCATTCGTGGACATGCGAGGCTGAAGTGTCGGCATATCATTCTACCTCGAGCAAGAGAGACTTCGATGTCGACCTCTGCGAAAAGGTGAAAGATAGTATCGGCTAGAGTCAATAGTGATATATTTCTCTCTCGTTGCCAGTTGATAGATAAACCTTACCACTGAACGGTTGTCACCTCTCACACCGAGACGTGGTGCATCGGCTCGGATTCGGATCAAAGTTGATTTAGATCGGGGGAAACTTGCAATATCAATTGGAATAGTTATTGAGCGTGAGCTAAGGCTGACGCACTCATCGCTCATTCCTGATATTGAGCAGAGCAGTGTAAGATATTCCATTGCAGCAACGCTTCTTCTTCGATCAAGATCACTGCAGTGTTTCTCATGTCAGCTCTCTGTGCTGGTCGGGACGAAGCTTGTCCTGGGTATGTCATCTGCCAATTTAAAGAGTGCCTTAATTACTGATGCGCAGTCTCTCGATGACTGCATTGAGGTCGGAAGCATATCTTTCGAAATCAGCATCAACGTCATCAGCGCAGAGAGGTTGGTGAAAAGAAATATATGATAAGCTTGCGCTTAATTATGAATTCCTGGCACTCCTGCACTTTGCCGGCTGATTTGCAATCTCCCCATAACCTCCATCCACAAATATTAACTATTGAACCCCATTTGATTTTTACAGCCGAATTCCTAAACATTAATAAAGGCGATTGATCTGCTCGAATAACTGTTGTTTCATTAAGGAATGATCCAGTCTCTGTGTTCGATGCACCAAACAATAGGAGCAATGTCATCCTGCGTATCGGAAAAAAGAGATTACACGTTTCGAAGGAGGTTTGTCGAACATTTCGTTTGAATTTATTTTGATGATAATATATTTGTTTATGAACTATTTTAGTTGCTGGCAATACATTCTCCAGTGTTCAACACTCTATTTTTCGGGGATTTCGCAGAGAATGGAAAGGAGAAGATTAAGATCACAGATGTCGTATATGAAGTTAGTTCGCATTTCTAATCAATTAACTTGTTTTGCTTGAAGGAATTTATCGACCTTCTTGATCTCATCTACCTTCGAACAGTTAAGATCACTGGTGCGTTGCGATAAGATTTTTTTGCAATTTTAATTTATTTCTTATTCAGATTCCACTGCTATTCATATTCTGAAGCTAGCCGATCAGTACCAAATTGAGGTATTTCGGGTTTTTATTTTTATTTTTTTGCATTGTTTTCGTGAAGTATGAAATATGCTATGCATATTGTGCTCAGTTGTTTTATAGAATGCGGTATAAATATCTACTCCACTTTTTTTGTTTCAAGCACATCGTGAAATTGGCAAAGGAGCATCTCACGCTGTCCACGGGTATCGATGCAGTTACGAAGCTGCTCGTTGCTGATCAGTACGGTCTCATCGATCTCAGGGTACCTTTTTCACATTTATGTTTCTTTTTTTTAAATCTCATTTTTAAAATGCACATTGTATCATATGCATATTGAACAGAGTCTTCTCCTTATGTTTAAAAATGTGCTAGGATAGATAGAAATGAAGAGCAATATTTATTTTTAAAAATTCTGTGATTCAAGGATCACATTCTCCACTCGTTCACCAGTGCCCCTGAACTGATTGCGAAGCTGAAGGTGGGCTGTTCGGAAAAAATCTGTCTAATGACTTTCTATTTACAGATGTCTCCGGAGTTCGATAACTTCTCCGAAGGGTTGAAGGCCGCAATCTGTGAGAGGATTGTGAAGTTTTGATCAGTCGCATCGAATTGTTTCGCTACGGTCTCCTTTTTTTTAACCGCCTAGGTCATTTTTTTTTTGTAATCCATTTGTCTTTTTGCTATCCGCAAATTGCCTTTTTTATGTACTGTGCACTAATGAGAAATGAAGTAATTAATGTATGAAGTGTGCATGGTTTCTGTGATTGGGAAGCGGTTCACGAACCTAATGGATGATATCTTCTCTTCCATTTCGCTATAATACTGGTATTGCTTTCAAAGATAAGTTTATTTTTCACTTTCAGAATGACCGACATTTCGAACTTGGTTCTCCGATGGGAAGTCGAAAATGCGACTGCGAAACTTGCCACGGGAAGAATGGAATCGGGAATGTTCGAGAAGGGAGGATTCAGATGGTAACTAGATTTTGTATTCCGAAAAGTGCTTGAATTCATGCTAGAATATATTTTAATTTTTTATTGGGCATTTTTTTGTGAATGTTTGTTTACAGGAAATAAATAATATTCATAGGTTTTGATATAATTATTTGCCAGATGCATATTTATATTTATTTTAAAAGCAACTGTGCTTCTGGGAAAAGCTAATAAGATTTTTCTATTCTTGAATTAAAAATTAGAAACATTCTAGGATTGCAGCTGTGGAGCGAACTGGCCAAGTGCCCGGTTACCCCAACCAAAACTGGTCAGAATTCTCTTTGCGATGTGATGTGGATCACGACCGTTCATGGAACTGTAAAGCGACTGTGGACTTGCGTGTGTTCAGGAAAGATGGATCGTATAATTCTGTTCTAACCAATGTGAGAACTTTGTCTTAGCTGCTTTCCAGGAATAGCAGCATGCTCCTCTCCTATCAGATCGTGAATTGCGGTTGTACTTCAGTGCATCAGTTGAATTTGATTGCAGGGTGATCTTCTTCTCAGCAACAGTAACTGCAGCTGGGTTCACCAAGGCACGCTATGGTGGAAGTCCTTGGGAAATGAGGTTCTGTTTTCTATCGAGTTTGGGTCTTTTCATAGCGTTTCCGTAATCGACCTTGTGAACAGTTTCATATACCTTTCTTTTCAAATTTCAGACGCTCCTAAGCAATGATAAGGCCGTGTACGAGTTTCGCATCAACATCATCAGCGCAGATCAGTTAGTTATTTACTTTTTACTTGAAATCTGGTCCATAAAAGGAAACAAATTTTCTTTCAGTGGTGAACTGATTGTCGATCCTACAATGTTCGCTGCTCCGAATGACATGAGCAACATTATTCTGAAGATCGAAGATAAGAAGCTTCATGTTTCCAAGGAGGTGTCGTTTTTGCATTTCACATTCACTTTAAATCCGTTTGAAAGTATTTCAGCTTCTCTCCATTCATTCCCCTGTGTTCAAGACTCTCTTTTTTGGAGAGTTTGTCGAGAAGGGAAAAGAGGAAGTGGAAATTAAGGAAGTCGTATATGAGGTTAGTTGTTGAACGAATATAGAAATGAGCTCTCGATATTTATATTTTGAAGAATAATTTATATATGACGTACATAAAATATTCAGGAGTTTATCGATCTTCTGCATTTGATTTATATGGGTGCAGTGGACATCTCAGGCTTGGTTCTGAGACGATGCAGACTTTCATCGTCTTGCCTTTCAGATCGCACTGTGAAGCACATTCTAAAACTGGCGGATCAGTTTCAGATGGAGGTTCGTTAATATTTGTAAAATATCTTTCATTTTTCGGAAAATTTAAATTTGTTTTCCATCTATACGTTTTTACGTAGAATATGAAGTCGTTTGTGATCGTTACTTAATTTCTGTTTGTACTTAGCGGAAACACTGGATTCTGCACCCGGCATTTTTTTGCTGCCTTGCAATGATCTTGTAATCGTTCCCTATCACAGCGTGTGCTCAATTTCGCAAAGAAGCACCTCACTCAGTCGAAGGGATTCGATACAATGGCCAAGCTTGTGCTGGCTGATAAGTACAGACTTGCTGAACTCAGGGTACTGTTTTTTCTCCAATTTATTAAGTTATTTATTTAAGGACTGCTGCCTCAAATCGTTCACCAATGCCACTGAACTGTCGAAGAAACTGAAGGTTTGTTTATTTTTTTACGAAATCGAATTACATTTCGAAATAATAATTTCCAATTTTTAGTCGTCTCCCGAGTACGAAAACTTATCTGATGCAATGAAGGCTGCGATTTGCGACAGAATCGTAAAGCTGACTACTTAATGATCCAGTTCAACGTTCTCTTTTTTATTTTGTTTCTTTAGCTCAACCTCTCATTCACTTGTCCTTCCCGTCGTCTTTCAGTTATTTCTCAATTCATAGACCTCAACTGTCCTTTGGTTTCAGTAATCAAGAGTTTCTTCGGTTATTCATTCAAATAAAGACGTTCGGCTATTTTTATTTGTACCCAGTCTAAATGAACGGTTTAAAAACCGTCCGGCGATATTTCATAATCTCTGAGGGTATCTTGATCGTTAAAATGTTGTGGTTGTACGGTAATTGCTTCAGAATGTTTGACGATTCACAGTTCACTCTCCGCTGGGAGATCGACAATGCAAAAGAGATACTCAAATCGGGAAAGATTGAATCGAGGGTATTTGAGATGGGAGGATTCAAATGGTGAGCAAATCTATTACAATTTTGAATTTTGTGTTGGTTAGATTTTGAGCACTTTTCTAGGGCCACAATAAGAAATGTTCTCATATTTTAGTCTTATTATACTGTTTGTGAAAGATGGGACGATGTATTGAGTGATAGTGATTAGTGTTGCGAATTCGAACTAAACCGATTTTCGTCCGGAATGAGAGCAGAATGAATGGGAGAAACTATTAGTTGAAACTATTAGAAACTATTAGTGATCGTCACTGATAATAATATAGTATGTCAGGCTGGCGACACTCGAGCGGCAGTGCGAGCCCGTTGCATACAGATGGTACGATAGGGCGCAGCTCACTCTGAGGTAAGATTTGATATAATGCCACCCGGGGGACACTACGCCGGATGAGAGCTTTGGTAGGCGAGAGGCAACTGTTATCTCAATGTCAGAGACGGTCAATGCCTCGGGATAGCGCAAATTCCACATTTTCCCTCCATTCTACGCCTCGTACTCTGTCGTGTCAAAATTACCCGCATTACGAACTCTACTCTGAGGTGTGACGCGAACCATGATCGATGGTGGCAGTGCGAAGCAGCAGTGGAAGTTGATGCAATGGGATCGTTTGGAAGAACAATAGCTTTCTGCGAAAAGGTAGCCAATATCGGTACTTCTGCAGTTTTTGGCCCGCCCTTTTCAATAGGGTGTCCTATCCCTACCATTGTCGTTTCTCGCCTCACTCCTCACTTGGAGCAGCCCGTAAAGAGAGAACCTCGGGCCAAAATGAAAGGAAGTTTCCCAATATCTTGCTTGGTACCATAAGCCCTGAACGAATTCGGCACTTCCTCTTGGAATGCAGAGCAATCAGGCCCAATCTCTATCTAGTACCTATAGTCAAAGTATTGTGAATTCTATTTCAGCAGCGCATTCGGTTTGACGAGCCAAACAAGTGTTTTGTCTACCTCAGCGCTGTGCGTTGGGTGAGAAACTACAAATACTGGGTGAGTTTCAACCATTTTAATTATGATTGTTCATTTTTTTAATCGAGAAAGACATGAGTTCTTTATTATCAGGCCCTCGAAGACTGTATCACCGGAGACAAGGTGGTTCTGGACATCAATATCAGAATTATCAGCTCGGAGAGGTTGGTTTTCGCGAAAAAAATAGCGAATATCTGTTCGTTTTCAGTTGTGATCTGATCGCTGATCGCACTCATTTCGATAGTCCGAACTGCCGAAGTGACGTAATTCTGCTGATTGGAGATAGGAGACTCCACGTTTCGAGGGAGGTAATTAGTTTATTGATAATTTTTATTTACCATTAAAACAGTTCCAGCTGCTGCTGGTATCTTCAAATTATAACACTGATTTAACTATCAGATCCTCTCAATTCATTCTCCAATATTCGAGACTATGTTCTTTGGGAAATTCGTCGAAAACGGAAAGGAGGAAGTGGAACTGAAAGATGTCGTCTATGAAGTGAATTTTAATTGATTAAATTATAATTAATTGACTTAATTATTTTACAGGAATTCCTGGATCTTCTGCATTTGATCTACCTTGGAACGATGAGAATCTCGGGTGGCTGGTCTTTTAATTTAAAAAAAATTTATTGTTATTTCAGATCGCATGGTGCCGTACATTCTAAAACTAGCAGATCAGTTCCAAATGAAGGTTATTTCCAATTTATTTATTCGTCAGCTAAAGAAATATACAAGAATGAAACTAGGTCGAATTTTTGTGATACTAGGTCGGATGAGAACCGTCGGACAAGAACCGACTGGATGAGAACCTAATGAGGGCGAGAGACAAGAGTTATGTAATGGACGGAATATGCAATTTGTTCTTGTCCGACGGTTCTCATCCGACCTAGTACCTCAAAAATATCGTAAAACTGAATGCTGCATAACCAACCTATACTGGTCATATAAAAATACTGATTGTGAGTCTTGTTACTTTCAGCGTTTGCTCGACCAGTGCACTGCTCATCTCAAGCATTCCCAAGGATTCGATGCAATGACGAAGCTTCTGTTGGCTGATAAGTACAGACTCGCACCTCTCAGGGCACGTTAATTAGTCTTTTAAGCCTAATTGGTTGCTAATTAATTAATTAGTTGCTAATTATCAAATAGTCTACTAATTAGTTGCTAATTATCAAATAGTCTAAACGAGACTGAATTGGCCTTCAAATATAATCACTGGCCTAGCAATGGGCTCCCGCAGGACGCAAGTCCCTTGACTACGGGGCTACCTTTACCTTTTATCAAACCCAAATTTCTTCAGGAACACTGTCTCCAGTCATTCACTTGTGGTGCTGAACTGACGAGGATTCTCAAGGTACGTATTAGGGTTGCAGGTTCGGAATTGGAATTACCGAAAATCCTTGAATTACCTACAAATGTCGAAAATTCCGACTCGATTAGCATATTGTCTCTCTCAATTTTGCTAACTATCTCTTATCTCTTACTGTCTGGCGCGAGAGATGTCGGAAATTCCGATTCCGAACCTGCAACCCTAGTTCGTATTCAATTTATCCCGTTTTCCGGTTTGAATATCGGGTAATGAAAAAGGAATAATATATTTCCAGTCATCTCCCGAGTACGATAACCTCTCGGCTGACACGAAGGTTTCAATCTGTGATCGAATCGTGAATCTGGCTTCTACGGAATAGATTGATATATATTTAGTGATTGATCAAATGAGTTTTCATTGTAGTTGCATCAACCTTTGTTTTATTCAGTGTTTTCTCACTTTGGACGATTGCATTCTTTACTTTTTACCCATTTTTGATAAATCAGATTCTTTATTTCTGTGCATTTCTATGAAAATGGTTCAATTGCCGTGCAAAGTATATCTTAATTGATTGATTCCTCGCATGCTAACTGTCTCATTGTTTAATTCCTGTTTAGTATGACCGACAATTCCAAATTCGTTGTCCGATGGGATATCGATGAATCGGCAGCTGGACTCAAAAATGAGAGAAAAGTGGAAGCGGGAACGTTCGAGCAGAGAGGTTTCAAATGGTAAAAATTTAATTCTCAGTTTTGTACATAGCTAGAAAATGCTAGCAGTGCATGTGTAAGAACATGTTATGTTGAATTATTTGTAGATATGTTTCTAACTTCGGAGCATGGTCTGCAATGTCTGATTCTGAGTTTCGTTTGTGATTTTCAGGGCTATCACTGCAGTTCGACTGGCGGGTAATAAGGTGGCTTTCAATCTGAGCTGTGGTGTGGATCACAACGGATCGTGGAGATGCGAAGGAGAAGTCGACATTCTACCGTTGTCTTCTAATGGTACAGCTGCGTTTGGAAACAAGGTAATCACGGTTTGATAACTCGACAATTTCATAAAATTGTGAGGAATGTTGTTGAAAATGTTACATTGAATGTTATGCTGTTGTTATTAGAAACATGTTTTGTCATTTTTAAGGCCCATTTCTGCTTCGATGAGACAATCGGCATTAATCAGATCAGATTAAAGTGCAGTAGTGGCGGTATGGTCTGGGAATATTGGATTGGCCCGGTAGGTATTCAAATTTTAAACGTAATAAAGCTTTAAAAAATATTTATTACGAGACAAAACAAAAAAAACATAGATTTTGAATTTCTATTCACATAATATTATTTTCTAGGCGTTCAGAATCAATGGGAAAATCACTATGGATTTTCACATCAATATTATCAGCTCGAATGTGTATGTTTTTTTTAGGACTTGCTTAACGGTATTTATATGGACTCATATTATTTGAAAGTTACTTTAGCGAACTCATCGCTGACCCTAGCCAGTTTGATAAACCGAATAACAGAAGTGACGTCATTCTGTTGATTGGTGATAAGAAGCTCCATGTTTCACGGGAGGTAAGAATTTCAGTTATTATGTCCTATAAAACATCAACAATCTTCAAATGTTAACGTAGTGACTGTGTCCTGAAAATATTTTGAATCTCCAGATGTTGGCAATTCATTCTCCAGTATTCGAAGCTATGTTCTTCGGGAATTTCGTTGAGAATGGAAAACAGGAAATTGAAGTGAAAGATGTCGTATATGAAGTAAGTTATGAATTATGCACAAATCAATATTCGAAACACTTTGTCAGGAATTTCTCGATCTCCTGCATTTGATCTACCTTGGAACTATGAGAATTACGGGTGACTGGTTATCATATTTCCCCGTTTTAGTTTTTATTTAAAAAAAATTCAGATCGCATGATACCGTACATTCTGAAGCTAGCAGATCAGTTCCAGATGGAGGTTAGTCCTTCAGATTTTTTTCGCTCTTTCTTCACAATATGAGTTGGCGTATACGTAATCAAGACATTTAATACTTTGAAAAATTCGTACACCCACATTTTTTACAGCGTTTACTGGAACAGTCGGCAAATCATCTCATTCAGTCCAAGGGATTCGATAGAATGGAAAAGCTACTCCTGGCAGATCAGTATAGACTTGAATCTCTCAAGGTGCTTGTTGTTACGCCTTTAATCGCTTCAGTGCGAGTGCTGTAAATCGATCGATCAATATTCAGAACCATTGCATCCAGTCATTCACCACTTCTACTCAAATTAAGAAGAAACTGAAGGTTCTCGAAAACCTTTTCCTGTAATTGCCTGTTTGTTACCACTTTTTATAGTCGTCTCCTGAGTACGACAACTTCTCGGCGGAAACGAAGGAGTCAATCTGTGATCGGATCGCGAAGTTGGCTTTATCGCCCTAGAGCGAATTGGATGTATTGTTCAAGTCCATGCTCTGTCGTTTCAGTTTCATGCCTTCGTTTGTTTCTGTTTTCCGAATTTTCATTGTTGTTGTTGTTTTGATGTTCTTCTGTAAACACAAGAAGCTTCCACTTGACTGTTTCTTTTCCTATGCTAAAAACTGTAATTTGATAAAGAAGTTCACTGAGTGAACATTGCGTTTATGAAAGTCAATCGGTTAAAATACCGAATTAATATTTAAGCTCTGAAAATGTGTTGGATATTTTTCCTTGTGCTTCGTTTATATTTCAAGATGACTGACAATTCGAAGCTCACTCTCCGTTGGGGGATCGACCAAGCAACTGCTAAACTCGCAACGGGCAAGCTCGAGTCTGGAGTGTTCGAGGAGGGAGGATTCCAATGGTACGGAACTCATGCTAGGGTTATTTTCGTTATTGTTGTAAGAAGTTTTTGACTAGAGGTAGCGTACCGCTAACTGTCACTAATTATATTCTTGAGGATTTAAAAGAAAGAAAAAAGATTTATAGGACTATTGCTGCCGAACGACTCACCAAAGTGCCTCACGATTTGGCCAATTTCTCTCTCAGCTGTCATGCAGATCAAATCAGATCGTGGAATTGTGAAACGGAAATTGAAATGCATTTAATGAGAGCAAATGGAACATCGTTCGAGATTTGTAGAGAGGTATTTGTATTTATATTTGCATTCAATCATCCGCGATAATAGCCTACATGTGTATCACATTTATTGGATTTTTAAATTGCCATCTCATCAGAGTTGAATTATTCTCATTATAGTCGCATTACAGAAGCTTGTCTACTACGATGATAATACGTGTAAATGGCTGCATGAAAGCATTCTGTGTTGGGACACTATGAAGAATCCGGTAGGGTTGGTATTTCGAGGACAATGTTCATATTTCACCTTCTTTCAATGCGCATGCATAATTATTTCCGAATTTTGCTCTGTTCGTTTTGCAGAAAATCAAAACCAACGATAAGGTTACTATTGAATTCCGCATCAACATCCTCGCTTCGGAGATGTTCGTGGAGTTCTCATTTGCTCATAACTCATGTGGTTGCAACAATAATTTTATTAATTCACAAATGCAGTGGTGAACCAAGAGCTGATTTGGCTAAGTTCGCTGCACCTAGCAACAGAAGCGACGTTATTCTGCTCATTGGTGATAAGAAACTCCACGTTTGCAAGGATGTAATTAATTATTTATTTTGAATCTGCTTGATTGAAGCTTAACTTAAAACAAAACATTCAGTTCCTTGCTGTTCATTCTCCCGTTTTCGAAACTCTCTTCTTCGGTGATTTCTCTGAGAAGGGAAAAAAGGAAGTTGAGATCAAGGAAGTAGTGTATGAGGTATTACTTTCAGAATTTTCGTATAAAATTTCGAAACTATTTAGGAGTTTGTCGATCTCCTTCACGTGATCTACCCGGGACGCACTATAATTACTAGTGGGTTTCGGATTTCACGAAATAATAAAAATAAATCGTTTTAGATGCAACAGTACTCCATGTTCTGGCGCTCGGCGATCGATTCCAGATGGAGGTAGTAGGATTTTCTGTGTTATAATGTGTATTGTACTCAATCAGCGCAAATTTAATCATATTTTAGCGAGTGATCGCTCTTGCTGAGATGCATCTACTGGTTTCCACGAAGTTCCCTACGGCTGAGAAGCTGAAACTGGCCGATAAATACAGGCTCAACGATTTGAAGGTACTACTATAATCAAGATTTGCTTTTTTTACAAATTATTATTGATTATTTTGATTCTACTTTCAGAACTCGTGCCTGCGCACGTACAAAACTGTGCGTGAAATCGGCACTCTCAAGGTATTTCTGGCCGCTTTTTTGCAATTGAACCCCTTACTTCTATTCTAACGTCATTTTCAGTCGGCTCCCGAGTACGCTAACTATTCTGCTGATGTGAAGGCTGCGATCTGTGATCGAATGATGAATCTCGTAGAAGAAATGAACTAATTCGATTACTACCATGATTTTTCCTGTTGTTCTAACAGTTATCGTTCTCATTCGATTTTCCGTTAGTTTACCAGCGACTTAGTTTCATCGCATCGTTCAGTATTCTCGTAATCAGACGATAAATATGTTCGTTGAGTGGTTGTTTATGTTGTAGGAAGTACCGGTTTATCACCCGAGTAATGATATTTGAATGCGATGTTCATTCTCCATTTGTTCATTCTTATTGCCACAATTTAATATGTTTCAGTTTAGTGCTTCCTGAATCGTCGAATACTTCTTTTTTCAGAATGGCTGACAATTCGAAGCTCACTCTCCGTTGGGAGATCGACAATGCAACTGCTAAACTCGCAACGGGCAAGCTCGAGTCTGGAGTGTTCGAGGAGGGAGGATTCCAATGGTACGGAACTCATGCTAGGGATATTTTCATTATTGTTGTAAGAAGTTACTGACTAGAAGTTGTAGCGGACCGCTAACTTTCACTAATCACATTCTTGAGGATTTAAAAGAAAAGGATTCCGATTTATAGGACTATTGCTGCCGAACGAGTCACCAAAGTGCCTAGCGATTGGGCCAATATCACTCTCAGCTGTCATGCAGATCAAATCAGATCGTGGAGTTGTGAAACGGAAATTGAAATGCATTTAATGAGAGCAAATGGAACATCTTTCAACTTCTGTGATATGGTTTGATTTTAAATGAAAATTACGTTTATGGGCAATTACATGCATACCTTTTCTAGGAACACTTCAGCTTCAATGAGAACGTTCTCGACATTTCACACGAAAGCATTCTGCATTGGGCGACTATGAACAATTCGGTAATTACCGTGCATTTTAAAACTAATTTGTCTTCTCGATTTTCCATAAATCCATTTGTTTCCAATTCAGTCTTACAAGATCAACGACAAGGTCACTATCGAATTCCGTATCAACGTGATCAGTTCAGAGAAGTTAGTGCCTCTTTTTCTTTATTAATTGGTAAAATATCTCATACAGTACCGGAAAAAAGTATTTGGTCACGTTTTCAAGCATGTGCATCTTTTTCGTCAGAAAAGAGAGCGGGCTGATATTTTTAGGGTAGTCTGGAAATGTATCAGAGCTTCTGATGCTGACAGTGAAATTTGCCGATAACTCATGTTGTTGCATAGTGATGACGCAATCCTACGTTATCTAGTTCGAAAGATCTTTTTTGTTCCTGAGAATATGGCCCGATTGGCCCACTATTTGCCTTTGGGCACCCCAAAAGTCAGTTTTTCACATAGTCATTATTTGAGGATTCACCACTCCAAGGATGATTTTCACAAAAACATGGTTCTGGTGCAGGAGGGTCCCAATACCACTGAACTCTCGATGCCCAACTTTTTAGACCACTGCGACATCTCTCCGCTTAGTGGCTATCGAATTACGAAGGCATAATTTTTTCAAACCGCTCGCCTTGTCCAATATCGACTTATGCCAAACGCATTCAATCATGCTCAGACTGTGGCATCAGTTGGCTTACGCTATGGTGATAATCGATGCAAAGTTTCAGAACTGTAGCTCTACTGGAAAGGAACTTATGAATTATGAAAGGAAAATTAATATGGCTGAGGCGAAAAAATGGACAGCCAGTATGCTTTCGTAAATCGTATGCCACTAGGCGGAGAGATGTCGCAGTGGTCTAAAAAGTTGGGCATCGAGAGTTCAGTGGTATTGAGACCCTCCTGCACCAGAACCATGTTTTTGTGAAAATCATCCTTGGAGTGGTGAACCCTCAAATAATGAATATGTGAAAAAGTTACTTTTGGGGTGCCCAAAGGCAAATAGTGGGCCAATCGGGCCATATTCTCAGGAACATCGTCACTCATCACAAGAATCATTTTAAGCTTTAGAACAAGGTTCTAGCACCGCTAGCAGCAGAGTTGTGAAATTCCGACCTCGATTTTCCTGAATTTCTGCTGCTACGGAGAGTGGCCGCAGCAACTTGAAACTTTTTTTTCTGGATAGCCCTTGGACTGGTCTCTAGGCACAAAAAGTTTAGTGGGCTGGAAAAATTCCATCGGCGAAAAAAGATCTTTCGAACTAGTGAACGTAGGATTGCGTCATTAGTATGCAATAATATGAGTTATCGGCAAATTTCACTGTCAGCATCAGAAACTCTGATCCATTTCTCGACTACCCTAAACATATAAGCCCGCTCCCTTTTCTGGCGAAAGAGATGCACATGTTTGAAAAAGTGACCAAATACTTTTTTCCGGTACTGTATCTTTGTTTTCAAAGTTAGAGGACTTCATCAACACAACGGTTGTCCTTTATAAAAGTAAAAAAATTCGGTTTAAAATTAATTGTAAAATAAGCTAACTTCAGAGGCGAAACGATCGCTGACCTGATGGAGTTCTCTGCTCCGAATAGAATGAGCAACGTCATTCTGAAGATTGGAAATGAGAAGATTCATGTGTCTAAAGAGGTGCGTTTCCAATGATTCCATAGATATTTTTCAGAGTTGAAGCAGGTGAATATATTAATTTGTACCGCGTTTTCTTTCAGTTTCTCTCGGTCTACTCTCCCGTTTTCGAGAAACTTTTCTTTGGAGAATTTGCCGAGAAAGGAAAAGAAGAAGTGGAGATCAAAGAAGTTGTTCCCGAGGTTTGATACCTCGAAAGTATTTTGGTTATCTCTTCGAGTATGCTTTTCAAATAAGATCTATCTCGTGTATTATCATTTCTAGGAATTCGTCGATCTCCTTCACGTGATCTATCCGGGACGGACTACTGTCACTGGTAATTATTTAATATTTTTGTTTTCTAAATAAGGCATCTCAGATTCAACAGTTGGACATGCGCTGGGACTCGCTGATCGATTCCAGATCAAGGTGAGACCTGTATTTTTTTCTTTTTTGGCTATTTTTAGGCATGTATTATTTTATTATTTTATTTTTATGTATTATTTCATCCCGCATTGATATTTCAGCACGTTATCGACCTTGCTGAGACTCATCTTCGTGTTTCCAAGAAGTTCCCTACTGCTGGGAAGCTGCATCTGGCCGACAAATACAGACTCGACGAGCTGAGAGTATGATGATTTTATATATTTTCTTTGAGAAAATTGCTTTTTGTGAACATATCCAATATTCAGTATTTTCCTCCATTTATTTAGGTTTATTTATTTATTTTTTATCCATTCATTTTTCTTTTGATATTAAAGGAGGAGTCAGACCAAAAATTGGATTGCCAATCTGCCTATGCAGAACTGTAGCTATCATGAACCATATCAAAATTCCGAAACCCCCAGGGTTCTATCTTTCGTTTGAACGATTTTATGGCCACTTGGCTCTGTGCCATAGGCATTGATGGACAGGGGAGTGGCGGGAATTTGAATGTGAAAACATGACGATCTTTGTGCGATTCAAGTGGAGGGGTGACAACACCCTGGGTTGCGCAGTGGTTAGAGGTCCGAACGATATTCCCAAAGATTGAGGGTTCGATGCCCCCTTGGACCTAGGTTTTTGCAAGCAAATATTGCGCGTTTTCGTCCATTCTTTTGATGACAGCCCTCCTTTAAATTCAGCACTCTTGCCTGCTGACCTACAAGACTGCGCGTGAGATCGGAGCGCTCAAGGTTATTTTATATTTAATTTCTTATTTATTGGCGTTTATTGAATCGATTTTTCGCATATGGCTACTTATGAAATGAATTTATATTTGGATTTCCAGTCGGCTCCCGAGTACGCCACCTACTCTGCTGATATGAAGGCGGCAATCTGTGATCGAGTGATGATTCTGCTGGCTGAAATGAACTAAGCTATCGAGGGCCTTTTGTTGGTTTTATCGGAATTGATTTTGTCGGAGTGTTCTTTTGCTCATCTTTCCTTTTCTTCCCTTTTTTTGTTGTAATTCGAAGTATGATAAATGAGCTCGTTGCGCAATTGTCCTATGTGTTCTGGAGAAATGGTTTCTTTCCGGAAAATGAGCTACTTCAGCTAATTATCAACCAAGATTTTCAGGTTTTTGCTACTCCGATGCCACAGTTTAAGAGCAACTTTCTGAGTCAGTGAAATTTTGCTTGGCACTAGGGAAAATTCGAAATCCCTCAAAATGCGTGGGCTGGTAGTACTCCTCGAGTGTAGTTCAGCACTAGCTGATTTAGTGTTCTGGTACGTTCCCCGACGAATGGTTAAGTATGTTTCAGTGAAACATAACCCAGCCGACTTTGCCATTTCGTAACCAATCGAAACGAGTGATAGCGCAAATAACGCGCACTATTACTGTGATCGTGCATGCCAAGTTTCATCCCGATCGAATTTCAAAAAATCGATAAATCGATATTTTCAAAATAAAATAGGAAATATTTCAAAAAATCGTCTGCTAATGTCCCATTTTTTATTAGCTCAATCTATAGAGCAACCACTCCTCTCGATGCTGTGCCAATATAAAGGAAATTAAAAATACGAGCTTGGAGAAATTCACAAAAAGTGCTGAAAATTTGAAATAAAGTCAGTTCACGATAAGCAAAATCGCCGTACCGCCGAGGGCGACTTGTAGAGAAATCAGGTTTAACGTTTGAGCGCCGGGTCATGTTTTTAATGTTTATCGAGGATGGACCTACAGTAATTTGTCACGCTACAGTAACCCATAGTACCGTAGTCAGGTTATCGCAAACTAACTTTTTTCTCAAATGATGAGTTACAAATTTCTTTCATAGTCGAATGTGTCGACGTTAATCCAGCATACTATAGTAACCCGAGATACCGTAATCCGATTATCGCGAACTGACTTTTTTGAAAATGAGTTTTAAATAGCTCTATCATAAAACTCAGTTTGCGATAACCGGATTACGGTATCTCTGGTTATTGTAGCATGCTGGATTACGGTCGACTCATTGGACCATGGAAGACATTTGTAACTCATCATTTGAGAGAAAAGTTAGTTTGCGATACTACGGTAGTATGGGTTACTGTAACATGCCAAGTTACTGTAGGTCTACCCTTGACAAACATTGAAAACATGACCCGGCGCTCAAACGTTAAACCTGATTTCTCTACAAGTCGCCCTCGGCGGTACGGCGATTTTGCTTATCGTGAACTGATTTTATTTCAAATTTTCAGCACTTTTTTGTGAATTTCTCCAAGCTCGTATTTTTAATTTCCTTTATATTGGCACAGCATCGAGAGCAGTGGTTGCTCTATAGGTTGAGTTATTAAAAAATGGGACATTAGCAGACGATTTTTTGAAATATTTCCTATTTTATTTTGAAAATATCGATTTATAGATTTTTTGAAATTCGATCGGGATGAAACTTGGCATGCACGATCACAGTAATAGTGCGCGTTATTTGCGCTATCACTCGTTTCGATTGGTTACGAAATGGCAAAGTCGGCTGGGTTATGTTTCACTGAAACATACTTCACCATTCGTCGGGGAACGTACCAGAACACTAAATCAGCTAGTGCTGAACTACACTCGAGGAGTACTACCAGCCCACGCATTTTGAAGGAATTCGAATTTTCCCTAGTGCCAAGGGTCCCAGCCAAAGATTTTCACTGACTCAGATAGTTGCTCTTAATGTGTAAAAAAAGTTTACATCGTTCTGATGTTAGCCACTTACTTTCAGAATGACTGACGATTCCGAAATAGTTCTTCGATGGGATGATGTTCGTGGAAAGGTGAAGAAAGTATTCAATGAGGGAGGATTCAGATGGTATTTTATTTTTATTGAAGCTATTTTAACGATTATATTTCAATTAGTACGTGTTCTAAGAAGCATTTTTTCAAGAAATCCATTTTTTGTGTCTTCGACATGTTTGAAATTTCAGGACTGTTGAAGTAGAGAGTGAGCCTGATGTAAGTGTCACTCTGTGCTGTGACGTGGACCACGATAGATCCTGGAACTGCGTGGCAAAACTCGTCTTGAAAGTTTACAGTGGTCAAAATGACAACTGTTGTCATTGGAGTGCCGGCGTAGGTATTTTTCGTATATTCTTCTGAAAATATCACATTGTTGGGTGTAGTCTCTCGTTTTTATCTCTTTAATTACAGGATACTGCTTTCCACTTCAGTGATACTAATTGCATTTGGAGAAGTACGACAGATCAATTCTACTATACGATTCTCAGATCGGCCATCGAAATTAAAATCGAAATCCTCAGCTATGAGAGGTTTTTTTTCATTATTCTTCTTTCGTTGTATCACATCCTGAGAAAAATACTATGAGATATTACAAGAAAACTACTCTATTTGTGAAACACTTACAGAGGCAAACCGATTGCTGACCCGGGCAAGTTCGGCGCGCCCAACAGCAGGAGCAACGTCATTCTGAAGGTCGAAGGCGTGAAGTTGCACGTGTCCAAGGAGGTATTCAATAGGGTTGACCGTTCCCCCTTTGTTCGATACTCTTTCACCGCTCTCGCACGGCTCAAAATGAGAATGAATTGACTTCGGAAAGATCATCTTTGACTCTCGTACCGGAAAAGTGAGATAATTGAATCAACAATTTCGTATTTTCGATCCCCATTTCGTTTCGGAAACCCTAGTATTCAATTATTGATTATTGAACAATATCTTGTCCCGGAATCAGGGTTTCAAAAAATTCAATCAAAGATCTTTTCAGTATCTCGCAGTACACTCTCCCGTGTTCGATACTATGTTCTTCTGCGATTTCGCAGAGAAGAACAAAGAGGAAGTCGAGCTCAAGGATGTTGAATATGAGGTTATACAGTACTCATAGAGATCCGATTATCGATTTTCAGGAATTCCTTGATCTTCTGCACTTGATCTACCCCGGAACGGTGTAGATTACTGGTGATTATCGATTTTCTTGACTACTCAAGGTTATGATTGTTCAGATCACTCGATTCGGCACATTCTGAAGCTCGCCGATCGTTTTCAAATGGAAGTTTGTTGTTAATAGTTTAAAGTGAATTATGATGATATTTCCAGGGCGTCATGGACCAATCGTTGAAGCATCTTACGCTGTCGACGGATTTTGATACACTGACTAAATTGCTGCTCGCAGATCAGTACGGATTTCCGTCGCTGAAGGTTTTTATTTATTATTTTTATTTTATTATGTTTTTATTTTTATTTATTTTTTGCATATCAATATTTTATTCTAGGACCTTTGGCTTCAGTCGTTCACCAGTGCAACTGAGTTGGTTGAGAAGATCAAGGTATTATGCATAATAAGAATTTTATTGATCAACTCTTTTTTCAGGCATTCCCTGAGTACGACAAATTCTCTAGCGATATGAAGAGTGCGATCTTGGATCGAATCAAGAAGATCTAGCCTCCATTTTGTTTCTGTTTTCCGAATTGTTGTTGTTTGATGTTCTTCGGTAAACACAAGAAGATCCACTTTGTTATTATTGTTTTTGTGATGTGTAATCTGATGAAGAAGTTCGTTAAGTGAGCTTTGTGTTCAAGTTGATCGGTTACAGTCCCGACTCATCCTATTTAAACTCCTGATCTCGTAACGATTTGTTTGAGGTTATGTATCCCCGGTATTGTTTAACAAACGCTTTCAGAATGATTGACAATTCAAAGTTTGTTCTCCGATGGGATATCTTCAATGCTTCAGCTAAATTCGCTACGGGAAAGGTCGAATCAAGAGTGTTTGAGAAGGGAGGATTCAAATGGTGAGTTGTTTTAGTCGATTACGAGTAATCGGAAAATCGTTTCTCATTTTTGTCCCCTTTTCTATTGACATTTCTATATAGTTTTTTGAAGGACCGCTGCGATTGAGCGTTCGGTCAACAAAATTGCTGGTGATGGTTCGATGTATACTCTGCGTTGTTCGAATAAATGGCAGAATTGGATGTGTGTGGTGGATGTGGACGTTTATACTCGCACAGATGATTGTTGGCTGCAGGATCCTACTGTGGTAAATTGTATTTTTTTTATCAAAAAAGTGCAAAAGTGGCGTAACTCCCACCCTAGGACACATTAGCTGATTCCGAAAGTTCCTTTGATGCTCTCTTCGGATGGTAGCTTTCATTGTGAGAAGTTGAAGTTCCTTTGTCAATGTTATCAGTCAACTGTTGCAATTCAAATTCAGAGTCGCTTTCGTTTCCAAGACAGCAGTGGTGTTTGGCGAAGAAGCAGCGCTGTCTATTGGGATATTTGGACGAGTGAGGATCAGGTGATTTAAATTTATCTCATATTTAAATTGCTCATTCTTAAATTAAATTTATAATCATTTCTATTTTACAGTATTACATCCACAACGATACAGTCTCGATCGAATTTCGTATCAACATCATCAGTTCTGATCCATCCACGGATATGATCAAGTTCGATGTACCGACTAGCTTGAGCAACATCATTCTCAATATTGAAAATGAGAAGCTGCACGTTTCTAAGGAGGTATTGCTAATATGGCACTAGGTCGGATGAGAACATTCGGATGATAATCTACTACATGACTACCTAATGCGGGCGAAAGAATAAAGTCTATGTAATAGACGAAATATGCAAATAGTGCTCATTCAGTACTATCATCCGAACATTCTCATCCAACCTAGTTGCCACAAATATCTATCTATGAATTGTTAAATTTGTATTGCCAACACGAGATCATAGAGTAATAGGAACATCTTTCTAATTTAATCATTTTATTAATTCTAGTTTCTGGCCATCCACTCTCCTGTTTTCGAAACTCTCTTCTTTGGAAACTTCAATGAGAAGGGAAAGAGTGAAGTTGAGGTCAAGGATGTCGCATGCGAGGTATTTTCCTTTGAATTGTGTTTATCGTGCTCTCCAAAAATGAGAAACGCGTTTCTGATGCATCAATGTGATGATTTTTCAGGAATTCGTTGACCTTCTCAACGTGATCTACCCTGGATCGGTGGAAATTACTGGTAAATATCTATTCTCACGATAACTAATTTCGTTTAGCTTGTGAATTACTTTTAAAGATGTCTTATCATTTTCAGATCGCACGGTTCAGCATATTCTGAAGCTTGCCGATCGATTTGAGATGAAGGTAAGGCCATATTTGTCACACGATCTTGTATTTCCCCTTTGCAGCGCGTGTTGAACCAATCCATTACTCATCTCACTCGATCCATGAGATTTGATGTAATGACCAAACTTCTGCTGGCTGATCAGTACAGACTTACTGCACTCAAGGTCTCTTTTAAGCTCTTTTAAGCCAAATTTTTTTTCATTGCTCTTTTAACACGGGTTTCCTGTAAGACTGCAGGAATGCCTGCTACAAAAAAACATTTTTGTCACCGATTCCTTTGATATTTGGTATGTAGGTACCCTTGGGGATCAGTAAAAATAAAATTTGGTCAAATTTGCATATTATCGATTTTTTGGATCGACCACTTCAAATGGTCATAACTCCGTCAGTTTTTGAGCTACCGCGCC
>LS498636.1:64335-89591 GCA_900490845.1 Pristionchus japonicus | reverse complement strand
CTCTCTCTCTCTCTCTCTCTCTCTCTCTCTCTTTCAAATACTTCGAACGGGAGAGAGGGATCGAATTAGATCGAATTAGATGAGTTCGAAGTCGATTTCGAACATGTACTTCAACTCCATGGTCACAATTGTGTTTTAGAATCGCTTCAGTTTCCACGATAACAGCGGTTCTTGGGTCCAGAATAGTATTCTCTACTGGAGTACTTGGACTCGTGAGAATTCGGTAACTTTATTTTTTTCAGAAACATATGTAAACATTTATCATTTATTTAGTATTTCTTGGTCGATAATACAGTCACAATCGAATTCCGTGTCCATTTAATCTCGTCTGAAAGGTATCTCGTCATTGATACTTCCTGAATTAAAAAAAAATTCTAAGAGGTGATCTGCCTGACATGGTCAAGTTTACTGAAACGAATACGATGAGTAACGTTGTTCTTCTGATTGGAGATAAGAAACTGCATGTATCCAAGGAGGTACTCTTTAAAATATCCGTTGAATAAAAAGGTACCTAAAATTGTTCAGTTCCTGACCGTTCACTCTCCTGTTTTCGAAGCTCTTTTCTTCGGAAACTTCGCAGAGAAAGAAAAGAGCGAAATTGAGATCAAGGATGTCATCTGCGAGGTATTTTGTTGATAATTTTCGCATTATGACCTTGCAATTCTATTTCATTTCATTTCAGGAATTCGTTGACCTTCTCAATGTGATCTACCCTGGAACAGTGGAAATCACTGGTAATTATGTCATTAATTTCTACAATCATTTTAGAATATAAAAAATTATTCGCAGATCGCACGGTGAAACACATTCTCAAGCTCGCGGACCGTTTCCAGATGAAGGTTAGCTTTCCGAACTTGTCTAGATAGTTCCACGGAATAATGGTGGCTGCGCTCCATTCATTCCTATTTAGAAAGCGTTGTGTTGGTGGTCGGGGATGGATAGAGGTTTGCCGCTTTTCCGGGGAACTAGATAAGTACCTAGCTTTCTTCCCTCAAGAGCTTGAATTCTCTTTGTCCAGCGCGTTGTGGACCAGTCGATGAAGCATCTCAAGCAGTCAAAGAACTTCGATACAATGACTAAGCTTCTAATGGCTGACAAGTACAGACTGCCGTACCTCAAGGTACGATTTGATCAATATTCTAAATTATTTTGTATATATTTTAATTAATTAAAGATTAGTTATCAATTAAAGGATCACTGCCTCCTCTCCTTCACCAGCGCCAATGATCTTATGGAAAATATGCAGGTTAGATTCATAAAAAATTCTGGGTACCATAGAATCGGTTATTCACGTCTTGTAATACATCATTTGTTTATCTGGGCGATCTTTTGATTATTGTGATTCCAATAATAATATATTTCAGTCGTTTCCTGAGTACGCCGATTTCTCTGATGCAATGAAGGTCGCATTCAGCGACAGAATTGTGAAGCTCAAAGTTTGAGGCCCGATTGTACGGTCTTATTCTTCCTACGATACTCATACATTATCTTCTTGCTTTTGTAATTTCGTCAATCGATCATTGCAGATGATTTTGTTTACTGTTTTGGTTCTCCCACTGTGTTCTTCTAATTTGCGATGAAGAAGTTTTCATATTTGAGCGTGAATATGTGGACGAAATCGGTTAAGGACAACCGTAACCATATTAGCCTACTGCGCGGCATCATAGCAAGCGGTTCCAGCTCACCTGCTCACGTTTTTGGGAAATCGCCAACAAATTTCGACATGTTCGCATAATTTCACCAGTATTGCGAAAAAAAATCAGTTGTGAATGCAACGCTCTCGTCGTGAAAGAGAGACCGCGCGAAAACGAGAGAGCGCGAGACGGTTAGAGATTTTAGACGCGTTGCGTGTCGCGTGCGGTCTCTTTTTTCCTTCTCCAAATATTTGCTTGCGCTGCCGCCTGTTTTGTCATTAGTTTTGTGTTGTTACATTTGAATTGTATTATATTTTGCGCAATTCAAACCCGCGATTTCAGCTAAGCAATGGCTGACCTGTACAATAAATTCGCTGTTCGGACTAAGCACACCGATGTCGTTCTCATCGTCGAAGGCAAGAAACTCCATGTCGTGAAAGAGGTAAACTTTAGGGTTGGCCGTTTGCACAAACCAAGCGATTCGCAATGAACCCAGAATGACTCTCATTGCGCAATGAGAGTCGATTTCGCCCTTTCATTGCGCAATCGATGCAAATCGCGCGCCTCGTTTCGCAATTTGCGCTTTGCGATTGCGTTTCGTTAACCCTAATAAACTTAAAAGAAATCTATCCTTATAATATAATTTCAATTCAGTACCTAGCCCGCCGCTCTCCCAAATTCGCTGAAATGTTCAAGGACGACGAGGAAGTGGAGATCGAGGAAGTCGAATATGAGGTGATACATCAGTTCGTTGATCACACTACAACGGCGAGCGAGGGGGGAAGGAGAGGTAGTGGCGAACGCTCACTTTTACCCACCTCTTTTCATCCATCGTCACCTCTTTTCATCCATCGTTTCGATAGAATCCCCTGAAGTATCCCCCCCCCCCCCCAATCCCTCTCCTTTCCTCCTCTATCGCCGAGGCAGTGTGATAGTACTCTATTTTGTTTTTTTCAAGCAATTCGTCAATCTTCTCAGTGTGATTCACTCCGGCGGGACGCAGATCACAGGTACGCTCCCGGAACTTCTTTGTTTTTTGGCCCGGGCTGCGACAGCTCGGCGTGCGCGCGAAGCGGAGAATGAGAATGATAGGGATAGAATTCTCAGTGAGTATAGCCTGGGCCAAAAACCCGAGAAGTGCCACGCTCCCAATGGCACTAGGTCAGGTCCATGGGCAGGAGTTGTTGTCAGCATTTAGAATCGGGTGGGTTTTCAGATAAGATTGAGCAAAAACGGGAGGTTTGCTACATCTTTCAAGATAAAAATCAGCACAATCGGGTGGGCTTTGGACTCAAAATCGGGTGGGTATTGCTTCTAGCAACAATGATGCCCATGTATGGTCGGATCAAAACATTCGAATGATAACTGACTGGATGAGCACCTAATGAGGGCAGAGAACAACCGTTATGTAATGGACGGAATATGCAAATGGTGCCCATCCAGTAGCGAACCTAGTGCTCTCCCAATTTTTATTTGACTACTTCCAGCCTCTTCTGTTGAACACCTTCTCGAGCTCGCTGTTAAATACGATGTAAAGGTATTATTTTGCTTTTATATTCATGATTTAGATTAATAAAAAGTTTTTAAATTAAAATTCGTATTTTAGAGTGCTCGTGATGAGTCGGAACAGTTTCTGATGAGGACGAATAAGTTCTCGATTGAGGAGAAGTTGAGTCTGGCAGATAAGTTTGACCTGCAGAATCTTCAGGTTAGCTGTTCGGAACTTCTATGGTTCCTGGCCGACCCTTGACTGCTTCGAATGAAATGCTAGGCGGGAAATGAGACCAGAAACCGAAGGAGTGCCAGCTATTCCATTCAAAGCATTTGAAGTTACTTTGAAAGTTCAGGATCACTGCCTCAATTCTTTCTCGTGCATCAACAACATCTCTGCTCTTATGGCGAGTTCTTTCACTGTACTATATTATTAATCAACCGGGCAAGGTCAGAACGGCATTGCTGTTTTTTTCGCGAGCCTCCCTTTTCGCAACATTTCTCAATTTTGAGTGAGGAGTGCTCTCACAATGATTTAATTAGTGCTTCTAGCGTTTTATTATTTATTATATTTTTCAAAATTAACTTATCACCATGCCAGCCTCTCCCTGAATACGTCAATCTCTCTGGTGCAATGAAGGGTGCGATTCGCCTTCGAGTCATGGAGCTTCTTCGAGGTGTTGATGGAGGCCACACTTGCACTTGTCATCACAATGATCCGACCGGCCATCACAATGGTCACGTCGGACAGGATTCTTGTTTTGTACGAAGACGGGAAGATTAGACTTCTTAGGACTTCAGTCCCTCTGTGTATTTTGCTGTACCTTCCATTAGATATTGTCTCGCCCTACCTCGGTTTTTTTACTATCGTTGATTCTGCTTTAATTTGCGATAAATGAAATTTTCATCTCGTAGCGTAATTAAATATACGAACCGGTTGGTGGATCACCGTGACTATACCTGATTTCGTCGTCAAAGAAAAGTGATAAAATGTGATTCTAGCGAAACAATGGCTGACGATTCCAATCAGTTCGCTGCTGAGAATGCACATTTCGATTTTGTTCTCATCGTCGAAGGAAAGAAGCTCCATGTCAGCAAGGAGGTGTGTTTATAGGAACTAATTCGATTGTTGGCCCAGCCTAGACTGCGTTGTGAGAGAAGTGAGGTGGGGAATGTGAAGGGTAGGGAAGGAATTCTCGAGAATAGTCTGGCCAAAAATCGAAAAAGTGCTGTTAATAATTCATGTTTACGAATTAATATTGGAATCAATCGCAAACTGGGGGTCGGAATGCGAAAATTCTTCATTGTGTTTCAGTTCCTGTCCATTCACTCCCCTGTGTTCGCTGAAATGTTCCAGTACGACTTCAGCGGTAAAAAGGAAGGAGAGCTGGATGATGTCGTCTATAAGGTGAATTCGTCGATTAATTAATATATTATTATTGTTAATAATAGTAATAATATTAATAATAATAATAACAATAATAATGATTATAATACTAATAATATAATCTTCTCAGTTAAGCTAAGTGCGGAACGAGAGGAGAGGAAGGGTGATGATTCTCTCGTTCCGCGCCTGACTTAACCGAGAAGATTATATCAGCACTTCAAGATGACGACATTTACCGAGTACCCCTCACTAAAGAAAATAGTAATTACACTTGAAAATATTCAATTTTCAGCTCTTCGTTGACCTTCTCGATGTGATTTATCCCCGTTGGGTAGCGATCACAGGTTGGTTACTAAATAATATTTACCTACCTAGAAATATTGGAGCTTTGCTGTTTGTTTGTGTTCCAACACCATGTAAATTGTTGGGATGAAAATGGTAGGGAGAAAATATGTTGTAGGAATAGGTGGGCGAAAAAACAGGAAAGTGCCGAAATATTTCAGCCTCTTCTGTTGAGCACATTCTGCGGTACGCCGCTAAATTTCAAATGAAGGTATAACTTCGCTCTTTTTGTGGTTTTGAATTAATCAATTTCCAAAATTCGCTTTAGGATGCTCTTGAACAATCGGAGCATTTTCTGATCAAGACGAAAAAGGTCGATGTTGAGCAGAAGTTGAATCTTGGAGATCAGTACGGACTGAAGAAGCTCGTGGTGAATAATTCGTTTAAAATTCTTTGTAAATGAAAAAAGCTCAGGATCACTGCTTCAACTCTTTCTCGTGCATCAATGACATCACTTCTCTCAGAGTGAGTGCATTTTGTGCATTTTTCGCCATTAGTCAGTTTGTCATCATGCGTGCGATTTTACGGAACTGTGGCACTTTTTGGCCCTGGAACTGGAACTGGAACTTTCGGAGCTGGGGCATTTCGCTATGTACGATTGAGGAGTGAAAACGGGGTCATGAAGTACAGAGATGTCCGATTTTCATTTATCGAACCATTTCAGTTTCACCCCGTTTACAACGATCTCAGTCAGCGAGTGAAGGTGAGGATGGCAGATCGAATCATGGAGCTTCTTGAAACTCCTTCTGGAAATCATGCTTGTGTCTGTCGTACTACTAATTCGAACAGAAGCTATCATTAGACCGGTTATGTTATTATTTGATTATCTTGTTTGCTGATCCAGTTATCTATTTGGCTCATCTTTTTACTCAAATCTCTGCTGTTAATTTGCTCTATTTTGCGATAAATGAAGTTCTCTGCCTTTACCCTCTCTAACCTTGTGTTTATCGATCGATTCGGTTATCTACTACCGTAATCATACTTGGATCGTGGTGAGTTAAATGTGCTCTGTAACACCGTAATTTCAGCCCAACAATGGCTGACGTTCCCAACCAGTTCGCGCTTAAGAATGAGCATACGACTTACGTACTCATCGTCGAGGAAAAGGAGCTCTATGTTAACAAGAAGGTAAACGGGGATGTATCAGTTTAGAACTCTCGCGGTTTCCGTGGGTTCTATATGCGCACAACAACCGTTTACATTCATGATGCGGCTTGAGTAACCAAAAGAGATGACATGCGAGAAAACTAGATGTTGTGGGCATCTAGTGCCCATGTTTTAAAACTGTTCGAGAGTTCAAAACTGATGCACCTCCAGGTAAACATTGCGGTCTACAAGTGCTGGAATATTAACAATTTGGAATATTTTCTTCCTCTTTTTTTGTTTTATTTCAAGAAACGAGGGATTGGCTTGAGGGCGTGGTTTCTTGAAACTATGCGCTGCAAATCTTCTGCGTATTTCAGTTGCTGTCTATGCACTCTACCTTTTTTGCCAATTGCCTTTCCGGAGGTCTCATCGTAGACGATATCGCAAAGTTGTCGTTGGATGTCGACTATGAGGTTAAACATGATTTAAATCGGTTCAAAATATTTTGGTAAATGACCTGTTAGATTCAGCTGGAAAGAAAGATTGTACAAAGTGGAAATGAAAAAAAAATAATCCTAATTTAGCATTTCGTCGATCTACTCAATGTGATTTATCCCGGTTTCACAAAGATCACAGGTGTGCGCGTTTCCGCGTTTTTTTCGGTTAACTTGACACATTTCAGTCTCCACGTATAAGCACATTCTAATTCTCGCGGATAAATATCTGATGCTGGTATAATGTTGTTATTAGGGTCGGCTAAACGAATACGGATTAACGGCGCCGTAGTGAAAGAAGGAAGGGGACCCTCCCCCTTTAATTTCGGCGCCGTAATGAAACTTCCCCTCCATTTCGGCGCCGTTATTCCGTTTCGCCAACCCTAGATGTCATGTTTTCATGATATCTGATTTTTTTTCTATTTTAAAAACATTCTATTTTCCACTTGAAGGACGCTCTTGATCAGATCGAACAGTTTCTTCTGAAGACGAAAAAGGTCGAGAATGAGGAGAAATTGATATTGGCCGTCAAGTATCATCTGCAGAAGCTTGAGGTATATATTTGATATTTTAGGATGTTCCAAAAGACGGTGGGGAATTTTTTTTAATGTCTTGTGAACAGTTCCTGCTACCAACTTTCTTATGTAACGTTCTGGCTCGCCTCCTTGGTTATAGATTTATCTATGATAATTATTAGTTCCGAGTTTTGTGCACGGTCTCTATCGATCATTGATGAACTACTGAGATCATCCGTTCAGAATCAATGGGCATTGGCTGTTAGCACCGAATAAATTTCGATTTCGGAAATATTACCAAAACGCCACGAGTCATTTTAGTAGACACTTTATTAAAATTAGGAATTTATTGTTCAACAGAGCATCTTATTTTTGGAACATCCATGTATTTGATGCAATAAAAATTGTCTCAGGATCACTGTATCGATTCTTTCTCCTGCATCGATGAAATCAGAGCTCTCATTGTGAGTAACAATGCCATTCTTTTTCCATTTCTGTCCCTAATACTATTCGAGTGATCATTTCTAGGCTCTTCCCGAATACGCCAACTTCGTTCAAGGAACGAAGTATGCAATTCGTTGTCGAGTCATGGCGCTTCTTCAAGGTCATTCTGGAGATCACACTTGTGTCTGTCACACTAATGATGTAGCTTAGACCAATGATCAATTAGGTCGATCCTGTTGTCATTTATTTTTTCAAGTTCGCTGAACAAGTCACCTATTCTCATTCAGTTTTGTTTTCACATCCCTGATTTTAATTTGATATATCTTGCGATAAATGAAGTTTGTATACATGAGTGGAAACAGAGACGCGAAATCGGTTGATGGATCACCGTAGCCATACTTGCTTACGGTGGTATGCTATCGAATGATTTGTGATTATAGCGAAACAATGGCTGACGTTTCCAATCGATTCGCTGTTCCAACTCATAATTCCGATGTGGTTCTCACCATTGATGGAAAGAAGCTCCATGTCAATAAGAAAGTAAATCTTTTTTTATTTATTCTCCTAGGATTAAGTTTTAATTTTACGAAGCAACACGAAATACATTGATGTTTTTCGGAGTTTATTGTCCTTAATTAATTAACTAATCAACGCTCGAAGCGCGACGAAAGTAACATGGAAAGGTGGAATAAGTAGAAGGGTGCTCTCCTGTATTAAGTGAGTTGAGTCAGATCAGCGATAATGGGGTGGCTTTGAAGTTGGAAAACTCTGATTTTTCCTTATCGATAAAATATAAATATATTTCAGTATCTGTCTGCCCGCTCTTCCGTATTCGAACAAATGTTCTCCGGAGAGTTCATTGATGCAAAGGAAATTAAGATCACTGAAGTGGACTATAAGGTGAGATTTCGGTGCTTTTCCATTTCTGTTGTAGAGTATCATCTTGCCTCATGTTCCGTACCCCACCACTAACCTGGCGCTACCTTTTTCCGGGGATAAGTAACAAATAAGATAAGGGGATGATAGGGATAATAAAGAATAGGCACTACTGCCGTAGCCCAGATTAGGGGTGAGAGATACCGCGCGGCGGATGCAAATGGCATAGGAATGAAGGGGGGAAAGGAGAAGAGGGGAGAGAGTAATGAGGGAATAGGGAACCAATCTGGGCTTCGGCAGTAGAGCCAAAGAATAATTATAGATGATAGGTATTAGTGGATAATAGATGGTCATTTTCGTATATGAGTGAACAGTTTTACAATTCATCGATAGATCCCTCCTATTCTCATTATGATTGTGCTTATAAACAGATAATGCTTTACATACTTCATTCTAGCAATTCGTCGATCTTCTCAATGTGATTCATTTTGATCGGACACAGATCACAAGTGCGTTCGAAAATATTATTTATTGAAAATTTTAATATTGTGAACTTGAATCATTTCAGGACTCTCTGTGGAGTACATTCTGAGACTCGCGGATAAATACGATATGAAGGTATACTTTTTTCACTTAAAAAAAATATTTTGTTAATTCAAAAGCCTTTAGGATGCTCTTGAGAAGGCGGAACAGTGGCTGATGACGACGCACAAGTTCGGCCGCGAGGAAAAGATGAATCTTGCCGGCCGGTATACACTGAGGAAGCTCATGGTAATAGTAATTTCTGGAGATAGAACGGTTAGGAACTCGTGTTTAGGAACCCTCGAAAATTGTTTTTGTCGTTATGGTAGGGATACGTTTCAGTGCGTTTCCAACCTTTTTCGGTATGAGGTTCCTAAACACGAGTTCCTAAATATCCCATCACCGTAATTATTTTTAAAATATTTAATTCAATATATTATTTCAGGATCGCTGTGTCAAGACATTACTCTGCATCAATAAAATGAATCGTTTCATGGCGAGTTTACTTTTGTTAAGTTATATTATTTAGCACCCTATTGAACTTGCCATTATATCAATCAAACAATTGGAACACGCCTTCTGTCGTAACCACTTCACACGTCAAATTCTAACGCGAACTGCCACACATAAGCTCGCC
This sequence comes from Pristionchus japonicus, assembly GCA_900490845.1. Classification (NCBI taxonomy): domain Eukaryota; kingdom Metazoa; phylum Nematoda; class Chromadorea; order Rhabditida; family Neodiplogasteridae; genus Pristionchus; species Pristionchus japonicus. The sequence goes on along the minus strand of LS498636.1, from coordinate 80,163 downwards.
CGATTCAAAATAAATACAACCAGTTGTCATGCCTTTTCTGTATCTTAAAGAATCGGTGAATAACGTATTGGAATAATTATAGTATAGTATAGTATTGGAATATTAGAATAATATATGGAATAATTTTTTTTTAATATATGGAAGAATTGGTGAATAAAGTATAATTATTATTAGTAATCACTGTCCCTTTTTCAGTTGTATGATGGTGTGAAGGACATTGTTGGAGATCGAATCATGGAGCTCCTTGAGCATCCTATCAAACGTCACGTTTGCACCTGCCGTTGTAATAATCATGATGAGCAGGGCTCTCGGGGAGGCGGAAGAAATCGTAATGAGAACAATGACTCTCAATTAGGTGCCGATTATATTGACGTTTGATTTTCCTAGTTTGCTGAACACGTCACCTATTCTTATTCATTTTTTTCCTCACACCCCTGTTGCTATTTTCCTATATTTTGCGATAAATGAAGTTTGTGTATTTGAGTGTAAAAAGATAATTAAAATCGGTTTATGCATCGCCGTAGCATACATTATCGCTTCATTACGGTTGTAAGTTATCCATTGATTTGTGATTCCAGCTAAACAATGACCGACGTTTCCAATCAATTCTCTGCTCCGGCTGAGCATACCAATGTTGTTCTCATCATCGATAGAAAGAAGCTTCACGTTTCCAAGGAGGTATTGCTTACTATAACAACTATTACGAAGCGAAACGGAAACGACACGATTTAATGTGCTTATATAAATTGTTCTGTATTGCAGTTTCTGGCTATCAACTCTCCCGTGTTCTCTGCAATGTTCTTCGGAGAGTTTGCTGAGAAGGGAAAGGAGGAAGTTGAGATTAAGAAGGTCGACTATGAGGTAAAATATTTGAACGTTTTGTGCTGTAAGCTATCATAGAAATTGTCTCGTTAGGGTAATCGTTTAGCTTTCGGAAATATGTGATTCCAGCATTTTGTCGATCTTCTCAACGTGATCCACCCTGGTTGGACGAAGATCACCGGTAATTCAGCTTCTGAATTCTGATTCGTTCGCAATATTTCAGCCTCATCGTTCGAGCACATTGTCAAGCTGGCGGATCAATTTCAAATGAAGGTTTTTGCGATTTGTTCTTTGATTTGGTGGAAGAGAATGCAAGAATTTATATAATTTCTATTGATATTTGCGTCTACAGGAAGCTCTCGAACAAGTTGAGCAGTTTTTGCTGAAGACGAATAAGGTCAAGGTTCAGAAGAAGTTGTGCCTGGCCAATCAGTATAAATTCAAGATGCTTGTGGTGAGAAAATGCACTTGAAAGATCATGTTCCTCACAAACTGTGTGCATTTCAGGCTCCCTGTATCAATTCGTTCTCGTGCATTAACGAGATCTCTGCTCTCGAGGCAAGTTGCTTTCGTATACTGCGTTATTCCGAATTCTTTTCGCGTTTTACGCCGAATGTAATGCGGCATATTCAGTTGAATCTTTGACCCACCACGTAAGTATCAATTTTCAGTCTCTTCCCGAATTCGCCAATTTCTCGGACGATATCAAGAGTTCGATTGGCCTTCGAGCATTGGCACTTCTTCGTGTCCGTTCTGGAGAGCACGCGTGCACCTGTAAGGGGATGGTTCCGGCTCCACTTATTGTTAGTTCTAGGGAGTGCCCCCCTAGACAAGATCCTCCAGATTTCCCCCTTAGACCCATTCCTCGAGATTTCCCCCTTAGGCCCATTCGTCGGGATGTATTGGGTCCTAGAAGCCCCCCGAGAAGAAGTTTCGCTCGCCATTAAACCATTTTCGTTGTTATGTCGTAATCCAATCTTCCTTTATTGTACAGTCACTATAATTTTCGATAAACAGAAGTTCAAATTTCGAAGCGCTTGTCGATTAATGGCTCGGTATTTGCATACCGTAATCATACTTGCCTTGCCTATTTTTTCAGGCGTTTCTGAAGTGCGCCATCATTCCTTATTGATACCTTAAAAATTTATTAATTATCATATTTTCAGTTAAGAAATGGCTGACGTTTCCAATCAATTCGCTGTTCCGACTGAGCGTACCAATGTTGTTTTCATCGTCGACGGAAAGAAGCTTCATCTCAACAAGGATGTGAGCTTTTTATTATTCTATCAGAGTTTGAAAATTTGCAAAAAGTATTTATTCACTGAGACTTTTGTTTCTCCACGGCTACACTTTCACAAAGCGATTTGAACTTACAAGTTTCTCTGAAATATTAACCATGTCAGTTAAATGTATTTCAGTTTCTGGCTATAAACTCTCCTGTATTCTCTGCTATGTTCTTTGGAGAACATATCGCTGAGGGAAACGAGGAAGTAGAGATCAATGAAGTCTATGAGGTGGAACATGATTTTTTAAAATTATCTATCTGAAATTGGAGATTATGATTGCTTTCGCTTTCGAAAGAAAATAATTTTGAATTAAGCAATTCGTCGATCTTCTCAACGTGATTCATCCCGGTTTCACAAAGATCACAGGTTCATATACTTTCAAATATTATTTTTGTTAAGTTGAAGTATTTCAGCCGATTCTGTGGAGTACATTTTGAAGCTCGCTGATAAATACGATATTAAGGCATGGCTTTGATTTGTAATCCTGATTTTAGATTTAGAAGAATATGGTCACGTTCACATTCAATTTTAGGAGGCTCGTGAACAGGCGGAGAACTTTCTCATGAAGACTAAGAAAGTTAATGCAGAGAAGAAGTTGCTGCTGGCCGATCAGTACACTATTCTGATGCTTAGGGTTTGTAATCAGTGCTCTATCTCCACTTGAATTTCGATTTGAATTATTTCAGGACCAATGCCTCAACTCTTTCAAGAAAAATCATGCGATCCTCAGTGTAATATTTTAATATATTAAAAATAACCAAAACATCCCACACTGCCAAGACATAAGTTTTCTCGATAAACCGTGTTGACTTTGTACACTTAAGCTACTCAATTGTACTTTTCAGTCGCTTCCCGATATCACCATCTTCTCGGATGCTGTGAAGGTTGCAATCTGGAACAAGCTGAGGGAATTGAAATATTGTTGAATCCACAGAACATATTAATTTCTTACTTTTTCGATGTTTAAGTTGTCTCCTGTTCGTTCAATGTTGACTCTCCCAATTACGATAAAAGAAGTTATTCTATCCGAAGATGAGCGTAAAACGATCTATCAATTCGGTTTTAAAATACCGCAACCATATTGCTAGCCTTAATGTTTTCAATTAGATGGTCTAGCTAAAAAGTTCTGTTGTAACTCAATTCGATTCTCCGATGGACCTCAGCAACTGTGTATTCTAGCAATATGACCGGCGGCCCTTCTCCAATCAGCAGTCTTCTCCAGTGGAATATCGATAACGCAACTTTCGCAGATGCGAAAGAAAACGAACGCGTCGAATCAGGACTGTTCCAAGGGCATGGATTCAAGTGGTCAGTTGGGAAAATTAAGCATTGAGTGAAAGTGAATTAGGCTGTTAGTTCCTTTTCTCTAGTTTTATTTCATGCACTCATGCGCAATATAAAATTTAGAGAAAAATGTGCATTGATTCTTGTGGTCAGTTGAAGGAACTAGACCGGATTATCCCCGTCGAAAGAGAACCATTTGCATATTCCGTCTTTTTCTCTCGATATTTTTAGGAGAGCTTTCATGCAGTGTGGAAAAGATAGCAAATGCGAGTTTGGAATGCAATGCGGAACGTTTGACAAGTTCATTCGATCGTGGAGATGCGAAGCACATGTACTCAAGTCGCATGATGGAAAATTTTACACGTCCGAAAAACAGGTATATATTTGCACTCAATCATTGCAATTGTAGTTGTCTGTTGAGCCAATCATCGGTTAATACTACTATTCAGTTTAGATCTAAATCAAGAATTCCCTTTCACATTCCGAAATAAAATACTAGGTCAAATTTTCGGTGATTGGGTAGCTTCAATGATATTTCTGTGCACTTCAGAAACACCACTGCTTCAATGAGAGAAATACAGTATCGATGATTTCCACGGGTGCCTCTCCTGACTGGCATGTAGTAGCTGATAAGGTTATTTTACTTTTAGCCGCCTACGGCTATCATACCTCTATTTTTCAGTATCACAAGAATGAAAATCATGTTGAAACTGTGCTGTTTCTGATCGTCGTTTTCAGAAACGAGCGGTTAGTTAATTTATTTTATTTATATTTATTTTATTAACTAATGCGATCAAAAATGAAGAGAAAGAAATGTGCGCACCGTTTAAAATAAAAAATTACAGATATTTGATTCAGAAATTTCCAGCTACGATCAGTCCACTTACCCTGTTCGGAACAATCTGACCAATGTTATTCTGAACACAAAGGCGAATATTCCTGTAACCAAGGAGGTATTTTCGAATTTACAAATTCAAAATCAATCAACATACATTTTGAGAATATTTGTAGCTGAATTCCTCATCACATAAGCATACTGAATAAACTATTTTGATAACTTGTCCTGAAATTGCAGCATCTTGCCTCCATCTCCCCGCTTTTCAAGAGAACGCTTGTCGACGAGGGAAAAGATGAACTGTTGTTCACAGACGTGGTCGCTGAGGTCTGTTAGTGAGATTTTACAAGAATAACCAGTCTTCTTTATAGGACTTTAATGACCTACTCTGGTTGATCTACTATGGAACACTGGAGATCACCGGTACTTTTTTTAATCAGTATTTTATTGTTTTATAAACAATTTACTCTCAGATCTCAATGTACAATGCATTCTCAAGCTTGCCCATCGATTCAAGATTGAAGTATTCGATTTTACGATTATTTTCTCGATTTCCTTGCTAGAAAAATGATCCGCAATTTTTGCAATTCACAGTTGATTGCCAGTTCTAATTCTTCGTTTTGATATTTCTTTCAGTACATTGTAAACCTGTCGAAGGAATATCTCATGAAGTCCACGGGATTCGATATAGTGAAGAAGTTGAAGATTGCTGATCAGTTTAATATCGATGATTTCAAGGTACGAAATTACTAGTTTTCTCTGTTCAATGCAATCTGGCACTGTCAAATATTGACTATTCCAATCAGTAGAGTTTATTTATTGATAGGCAGGATTCGATACTAGGCTTCGGCTTCCCTGTTTGATGCAGTTTAATACTTCCCGAATCGAATATATTTGCTAATTTCAGAATCATTGCCTTCAGTCGTTCACAAATGCCGCTGAACTGAAGAAACTCACGGTTTGTGCTGTTTGAATTTTCAATAGATTTTTCCCAATTTGCAAAATCGCATGCGAACCTCAATCTAGAACAATTTTTATTCCAAAATGCTGCCCAATTACATGCCTGACGTTTCGAAATGATAATTGATTCGTTTGTGCTTCAGTTTGGATGACTCTATTACTTATGTCGTTTCAGTCTCCTGGGTTCAACAACTTCTCCAGTGAAATGAAAGTGGCAATCTCGGACAGACTAAGGGAGATCGCGTAGAGAGAACAAACATTCAGCTTATTCGTTTAATGGAGTGCTGTTTTGCTGTCCAAATGACCCAGATTCAGTAGTACTCCCTTCACTTTACTTCACTTTGCTTATATTTAGTTTGTTTAACCAAATGCTGTCATTCAATTATGATCGATATTTTTCGGCCCTCTTCACTTTCTCTGACAACTCCTATGTCAATACCATTTTATTTAGGGAATCATTGAAGCTCTTTTTATTTTCACACTATTGCATTACGCCACAATCAATTTTCTACTCATTCAATTTGCGATAAAATATTTCTCCTCTCTGTGTGTTTTGCTTTTACAATACCCAGGTTCTCCGATCCTGCTTGTATTTATTCAACCCGACGACCATCAGCTATACCAAATTAGTATTTTCAGTTACTGTGTAGTGTTTCGACCCTCTGAAGAATGGATGATGCTGCGGGTGGTCGAGGCGCGAAGGTTCGATTACAATTTTTACCTATTTGTTGTCTTTTGTTTTGGCATTTAGCTTCTGAGTCAATGCGTCTAATCATTTCGATAAGTTCAAGTAGCCAAGCGCTACCCCAAATTACTGAGAAAATAGCCTTTATAGAGAAGCGCGATGGCTGACGATACGACTGTGAAGGTTGCGAAGAGAGATGAGGAGGTTCGTTTTATTGCTAATTTTGCTTTTATTTATGGTTAGAAATTTTAAATCTAATTTCTGTTTTTCAGCCTATTTCTGCTCAGGAAATCGTCGAACTGCAGCAGAAAGTGATCGAATTGGAAAAGAAATTGCTGGTATTTTGTATTTATTTGCTTGGGAATCGACAAAATGCCCGACCGAAATCTCTCGATAGTGAAATATTATAGATCAGTCCAACTGGCTTTGAATCCGAATTTCGGACTCCGAAGCCTGATAAATAATATTTGTATAATAATAATTAATAATATTTAATTAATAATAATTAATAATAATAATTTTTGTCCAATTTTTGTAGCGGGCTGAACGTGCGGCGGCGGCGTCCGAGACTGCGAGAGTATCCGCTGAGGCGCAGCTTGGTCAGTGAGGAGCGATGTCCCCAACGTTGGGTTGTACCTGTGACGGCGCGGGTACAGCGCTCTTAGCGATAGAGCGCATCCTAGACACACCGGGTAATAGACCGTAGGGAGAGGCGCTTTTGCGGGTACAAGATTTCGCGTGTTCCCGCGAAAGTTGGGGGAGAGCGCTCATCACTGAGCTTGGTACGTTTTCTATCGAGGAGTCGTCGAAACGGTGTCACGTATCACGAAACTGACGCAATTTCACAACGGTTTCAAGTGGAGATACAAAATATACCAGGTTGACTCGTAAACATGAATTCAATAATAATCTTGATAACGGATTATTATCAGAATGCAACATGTTCATTATGGATGGATCGAATGAGGAACTAGCCGATTCTCTGCAGAAAAGGTCTGATTTTTTTTTGATTTTTTTCAATTTTAAAAAAAAAGATTTGTGAAGCTACAAACTGATTGTTTATTCAGGTTGAACGATCTCTCCGCTAAAGTTGATGAATCGAGAAGAAGGGAGGAAGAAACGAATTGCATTAACGAGTTAGTTTTTAGTTTTATTTTAATAGTTAAAAGTATTTTTAAGCGTACTGAGACAAGAGAACATCTCACTCAAGAAAGATTTGAGCATCGTTACTGGTGCGAAGAAGAGAGGCGAGTCGAGGATAAAGTGAGTTCAATGATTTCTATTTTATCTGATTCTAAACTTATCACAATTTAGCCGCAACCAACCACATATTTGGTCAACTTTGTGCGATTATTTCTCTATTTCAATTGCTCATTTCAGCGAATTGAAGGTGGAGATCGATGCACTCCATTTAGAAATGAGGGTTATGAAGAGGTACTTAGATATATTAACTTAAATATTTTTTAAAGGGTATTAAATGTTTTAAATTTCAGCAAAATAGCTCAAATTCAATCCGATCACGTGCAAGAATTGTATGAGGAAAGGCAGAAGGCAGAAGAACTGAGCGCCATCGAAGAGTCAGTTGCAATTACAATTACAATTATTTATCACATCAGGCAGTAGTGCTCAGGTGAGGATGGGGCGGTACTCTTCATAAGTTGGTGGAACGCGCCGATTGCTCTCTTGAGATCATCTCTCCATCCTTTCGGACGGGTACGGGTGTAGGGCGTCCATAGGGTGGTCGCACGAGCGTCAGTTGTGCTGATTCGAAATATCACAGTATTAATAATGATAATAATATCACGCCTCTCATCTAAGAATCGGTCTGAACCTGTCAGCGAGCCAAATTTCGATGTCGGGTTTTCTGCGGTTTTAAGCCCTCCTAGACTCCTCTAGGCCCCGTGTAAAAGGATTAGTGATAGTGATGATTCCCCAGCGAGCTGCAGCACCAGTAAGATGCAGCCTGCCAACTTCGAAGTCGTGATTCTTTCCTCAACGTGAACATAAAATAGAGTTCGGGACCTGTTTTAGACTGTCCTATTGATGCTCTATCGACCTACACCGGTTGCGAATCGATATCTTTTCTCTTCTTCGAGATATTTGCATCGAGCTGTAACTCGAAAACCGCTCGAAAAAGTACGATTTTTCTTTCATATTCGGATAGCTCTCGTGAAGGGCAATTTAATGGTACCCCTGTAGTCCCAAATCGAGGGGGACTGAGAGGTGTTCCATGTCGAAAAAAAAAACCAAAAAACAAACGAAATCATTAAAAATCCAATCAATGGGGAGTGAAACGCAAGTGAAAATGAAGCAGATGAGACCGCGTCATTGCCCTCGAAATAGTGGAATGAGTTTGCGTTTCACTCACCACTCATTGGGTTTTTAATGATTTCGTTTGATTTTTGGTTTTTCGGCATGAAACACCACTCACAATCAGTCCCCCTCGATTTGGAACTTCAGGGGTGATCCATTTGCGTTCGGAAAAAGCAAAAATATATTGGCAAAACATAAATGCCTCTGGGAGGATTCGAACCAGGACCAAAATGTTCATGCAGAGGCAACCTTACCACTACACCAAGAGACCATGTGGAGCAGAGACTACTAGAGGCACTAACTGCTCCTGCATCGGCGAGTGAGAAATCACACGTTGAAGCAAAAGTGGCCTACCGCCCACCAGACATAATATTAGCAGAGTTTCAAAACGGAATCCAAACCTCCTTTTGATGCTCTATCGAATGGTATAGAACATTAGAGCCAAATTCATAACGAGAAGTTGATGTTCCCTTGTCAGTCCCCCTCGATTTGGAACTTCAGGGGTACCATTAAATTGCCCTTCACGAGAGTTATCCGAATATGGTCCCGAACTCTATTTTATGTTCACGTTGAGGAAAGAATCACCACTTCGAAGTTGGCAGGCTGCGTATTACTGGTGCTGCAGCTCGCTGGGGAATCATCACTATCACTAATCCTTTTACACGGGGCCTAGAGGAGTCTAGGAGGGCTCAACACCGCAGAAAACCCGACATCAATATTTGGCTCGCTGACAGATTCTGTCATTCTGAGTCGATGATTCTTACGTGAGAGGCGTGATATATTCATGTCAAGCTCAGATGAGGATAGGTTGGACCAATGCACCACCAATGGTGAAATGCAACCTATGAAGAATTTCGACCAATATCATAATACTCACAGCAAGTCATGCGAGGGAGAAAAGCTCATTTGCGTGGCGGCGCGCGCCGAGTCATTCCAACCCAAGCGAGAGAGTGGAAGCTGCGGGAAATGAGATTTTTGGCCTGATTCACCTCACTTCCCCTCATGTTGCTACTGAACCGACACGATATGTGGAGGAGAGGGAGAATGAGGGGATGGAAAAGAGATAAAATCGTCTCTGTCACGCAAATGAGCTTTCTTCCTCCCTTTGACTTGGTGTGATACTTGATAACTAATTACTGGATAACTGCATTATTGTTTTACTTTTCGCAATATTTTCGAAGAAAGTAGTTATAGTTGAACCCGCTAAAGAAATGCTCGTTTTTTAGTGAACTTACAAGAGAGAATTACCTCCTCAAAGAGGAGTGGGAAGAAATGAAGAGAAAGGCCGAGTTCGCCGAGGAAATGGCTCAGGTACACATTTTGTTACTTGTAGAGTTCACAGGAGGAGTGCCTCCACCCCGACCACCTGCCATAGACAATCAAATTTATAGAATGAATGAAACATTCGTTCTTCCGGGGAACTTCACAAGTGCAAAGGCTGTTTGTAGGATTTTATAATACAAGAAAATGCCGTTTCAGCGCTCGTCACTGGCCGTGCGTGAAGCAATACTGCGCGCGGATCAAGCAGAGGAACTATTCGGTATTTGACACTTCTGTACTTTTTGGCCCAGCTATTCTCAGTATTCTTCTCATTCCCCGCCTCACTTCTCAAGCAGAGCTGTCATAGAGAGGGAGACCCTGGGCCAAAAAGTACAGAAGTTCCCGGTATTTTGTTTGTAAACGTTTTATACGGGATACAGATAGAAGAAATATAGAGAAAGGCTTGCAAGAAGAGAAAAAACTATTCGGAGGAACTATTCGGTATTTTGTTTGCAAACGTTTTATACGGGATACAGATAGAAGAAATATAAAGAAAGGCTTGCAAGAAGAGCAAACATCTTCCTAAAGAAGTTATACGTTGATTGTTGATTATCGATCCTTTCCAGGCCCGAATCGGCGCGAAATTAGCGACGCTGAATCGCAGACTGACTCGCCTTGCGAATGGGAGAAACAGTACGCATTAAAAACGTGAAATAATCTTTTCAAATATATTCAGAGTGGCTGACCTCGCAGCGAAGCTGAAAAGCGCCCAGAGAAGAGAAGATAATGCTCTAATTACTAATCGGTTAGTTTTTTTTCCTCTATTGCAAGCCTGATAAGAACGATATGTGCGCTGTTATTTCATCGAATTTCAGTGATCTCGCCCGAGCGAAGAGCGCGCAAAAGAGAGAAATGGTCGAGTTGAACAAGTAAATGTTAAATATTTATATCTAGATACTTCTAATATGCAATTATTTTCCAAAATACACGGATAAACTATCCCGCTTTAAGGTGTTGATTTGATTTGGGATAGATCTCATGAATTATATTTCAGAACGATTTCATTCAGAGCTGCGGAGAATCGCCAGCTGCGAGAGAAGTATGCAATAATAAATAATTTCGAAAAAAATTTATATTCTTATTTTCATAGCTTTGTTGAGATCTGTTCAATAGTTCCGCAAAGTTCGTGTCTATTCCAAATTTTTCAAACAGCAAAAATATTTCAATTCAGGATAAGAATCCTCAACGATCAACTTGGAGTCCAGAGGCTGCGGGCTAACGAGGATCAATCGATGTAGAAAATTATAATTATTTAAATAATATTTTTAAAATATTTATATATATATAATTAATTGCAGTAGAGACCACCCCGTGCTGCGTCCGGCCAAGTACCAGGTGTGGGCGCAGCCACCCCACAGGCAGCCAATACCGATGGTGAGTGCAAAACGTCATTGTTCACGCTTGAACCTGAAGGCATTTTCCTAGTTCGTAATCAAGCCCCGCCCCCTTTTCCATTCTTCATGAACTTTGTACAAACATGCTTTGGCTAATTAGGTTGCTTAGGCTTTGGCTTAGGTTTAGGCTGAATACAAGATTGCTTTGGCGCAGTATTAACCTTAGCCTTAACCACGGGTCGCCCATCTATAATAGAAGGGGGGCGGGGCTTGGTTACAAACTAGGAATGTTCCGCAACGTGAAACTGAAGACTATCATGTTACACAGTGTAACTTACACTATGTTTATGCATTTCTTAGTTGCAATTTCGATTATTAATCCACCAGGGTTATAAGAGAGAAAAGTGTCGCGTAGGTCTTCGTTAGGTTTTGTTTTGACGTCTTGATTTGATCCAAAACACTATGTTTATGCATTTCTTAGTTGCAATTTCGATTAATAATCCATCAGGGTTATAAGAGAGAAAAGTGTCGCGTAGGTCTTCGTTAGGTTTTGTTTTGACGTCTTGATTTGATCCAAAACACTATGTTTATGCATTTCTTAGTTGCAATTTCGATTAATAATCCATCAGGGTAATAAGAGAGAAAAATGTCGCGTAGGTCTTCGTTAGGTTTTGTTTCGACGTCTTGTTTTGATCCAAAACTGTATTTTATTCCAGACTAATGCCTGCTCCTCGTCGAGCTCTCGCTCGGAAAGCAGATTGCTTGCAGGCGAGGTTTATTCCAATACTAAGGTTTCGAAAACAGGAAAAAGTCTGTAATAGGGATTTGTCGATTAAAAAATGTATATTACTTTTTTTGCAGCACCTGCTGCTGCAGCAACCTCGTTTACTGATACAGCTGCTGATGCCGCAACTTCGTCAAACGGAGAACCGATGGAACTGGACTTGGAGGAGGGAGAACTGGATGATTAGAACCTCTAATTTTACCTGCCGTTGTTGTTTCTTCTAGTGAATTCTCTTTTTTTTTGTTAACAGTTTTCTCGCTAACGGTTTTCTTCGATGTTTTACTGAAAATTTCGGAATAAAGAGGTTAGCCTCAGTTCTTCGAGTGGTTCAGGTTGAGTAAAAGTTCAGGTTGTCAAATCCTGCGTATATCTTGATAATTGAATGTCACTTCGATGAATGTAGTTTCCAGGGTTTCCGTTTGGTGAAAGATGGGTAATCTTCCTGCTACGGGAAGGCGAACGGCCAAGCTATTTAAAAAAAAAACATGTTTCAGGTTTGGCTATAATTCGGATTCTTCCAGAATGATTAATGATTTGGGATTTTCTCTTCGATGGGAAATCGATAGTGCTACTTCGCGGCTGTGAATGAGTCAGGTCTGGCTGCTGCAGTGTTAAAGGTATTTCCATATCCAGCGTATATCCACCGCGCGGATCATGCAAAGACGAGCTTCGTAGGAACTAGGTCGGATGAGAACCTTCGAATGAGAACCTCATGAGGGCGAGAGACAAGCGTTATTTAACGGACGGAATATGCAAATGGTTCTCATCCAGTCGGTTCTCATCCGATCTAGTTCCGCTTCGTATCCTGCGAGCCGGGAAAAAGGGAAATGGGGGAGAGTAGGGCGTGTAGAGGATGGGTGGTTATCTCATTGATGTGAGATACCGATCATTCAGAGAGTAATGGAAATTCACGGTAGCTGGGTAAACTGTTGTACTTGTTAGCTCCAGTTTCGACGTAATACACTATTCCGAAAAGGCTGATCAGAAAACGGAGTGGAAGAGATTCTGAAGCGTGCAGCTGCCTCTAGCTTCTCTGTTTCTATCTATCATTGGTTAGTGAGAGCGAGAGAGCGTGTGAAACGGAGAGAGTATTTCGATTGTTGAGCGTGGGGATGGCTTGGTAAGAGGCGACTTCTCCTTTCGCGCACTCTCTCGCCTCTCTGACCGGTGAGAGAACGTGTGGAATGAAGAAACTCCTGATTGTTGAGTGTATTGCGTCGTGTTTACAAAGAGATCAGCCGCTGCCCTGTTCGCAGTAAATGTGAATCTCTCCATTTCACGCACTCTCTCGGCGGTCAAACATGTTAGAGAGCATGGGAAATGGGGAAGGTTTGTTCTTGCAAGCTGTTCACAGTGGGGACTTCGACTGAGATGTACTCTTCTAGCCTATCGCGCGAGTTCGAACTTCCATTAGAGCTTGCGGTGATCGATGAAGTGATATTGGTTCTGGATTCAGGTACGGTGTTAGCAGCTGGAAATCTCAGGGATTGTGCTATTATTACTAGGGATGTGTAAAAAATTCTCGATCTCTCGCTTTCTCTGACCGGCGAGTGAGCATTGCAAAAAGAGATTTGTTGTCTGTTTTCGAAATTTCAGCCCTTTTTCGAGTAATGTAGGTCGCCAAGCATTGAATTTGAATATGTTCTTCGATCCTTGTGCCTATTGTTTGCGTTGGTTCAGCAAGATTGTAGCGTGTTGTTTGGAGCAATTGGCTCTCTCCGTTTCTCCAATTTCTCATTCGTCAGACGATACGAGAGAGTATGAGAAATTGAGAGAGCAATTTTGAGTGGTTTGGAGATGACGCAAATGCTAGATGAGATTAGGATAGGTCACGTACAATGTCACTGTTTTGAGTTCGTGAATTGGAAAAATAGCGCTTCTTCTAAAAATACGTTTGCGCGCGAAAAACTAAGTTGTCTAAGTAGTAGTAGAGGAGTTGTTCTCGCTAGCTTCGAAGAGGGGATTACTGTTCGGGTACAAGATCCAAAGAGCAAACAGGAGGGAATTGGGCAGATTCGGGAGGAGAGGTGCTGGTGACAACGACGATTCGATAACTTCGTTCTCTTTCGTGAATCAAATCAGATTTTTCGAAATTCGCTGTTGTCACGGATTGCCGTTCACTGTCTCTCTCTCTCAACCGAAATACTGATTCTGAAGGTTGTCAACAAGGCGCGATTGCTGAGTGATTTGTAAAAAGTAGAAGTAGTCATAAGTCTGAAACAGTCAGGAACCGCTCTGCCTCGTCGTAAGATGGGGAAAGATGAGGGAGTGGGAGAGGGATACTTTAGCGGAACAGTTCATAGTTCTAATTTGTTGCTCCTTGCCAATAGGAATGCGCGGGATTAGTCAGGTTTGTGTACTAACTGGGGGCGCGTTCCTTTTGTCTCAAGAGCTCTCTGAGTCTCTTCACTTCGCATGCTCTCTCACGCTGTCTGTCGAACGAGATAGCGTGCATAATTGAGAGAGCAGTTGATCCTTTCCCGAGTCGATCAGAGTTCGCGGATGAGAAAAACGAGCGCGAATCCCACGGGTAAACGTGGACAAATGAATCAGAGATTGCGGTGTATCTCTTTTTCGCTTACAATCGCTTTTCTGTGTCGACCTTGTTCAACAGTGAATGGTTTGTCCTTCCATCAAAATCAATCAATAATCTCCCCTGATTGTTAGTCCAAAGGTTTCCGTCTGTCTATAAGCGAGAAGTTAATATTTTTTAAAGTTATTATGACAAATTTGTCAGCTATTTCATGTGTTGTTGTGCGTAGTGAAAACAGTGAAGATTGACCTGTAGGACCTATAGTGAAGATTGGATGGGTGGATGACTCGAGGGCTAGAATAGTGGGAGGAAATGCTAGACGGAAGTGAAGTTGATCAAAAACAGATGGTTGGCACCAGTCAGAAGAGTGGGATCGCCAAGGGTCATGTGGCTGACACGAGCTCTAGCACTTTCTCTGGCTCTCTCAATATCGCATACTCTCTCGCTTTATTTGACTGACTAGAGAGCGATCCTTTCTCTCCACAGAACTATTACGATTTTTCCGTTTATTTTGTTGCTATTTGAGCCTCAGAGCTTACATTTAGTATTTTTCAGCTGCTCTATTTATAGTAAAAGCAGAAGAAAATTGACCGTAAATGTACTTGAATATAACATTACTGAATTGCAATGGATGTGGTTCGAATAAGTCTAATCCTCGTTCACTGCAGTAGTTCGGTGTTGCATGAGGATTATGTTGATGATGATGATACTTCATACTTTCATTGTAGTAATCCCTCTGGCCGTCGGTTGGCAGGATGATGTTCGGTCTGAGCGAGGATTTCGACGTGGCAGAGGAGGAAGAGACGATGAAGGGTGAGTGAACACTTGACTACTCCCTTTTCCCTCCTAAAATGGAGGCGGAAGCAATTAGGATTGATGGTTAGGGATCTTGGCTTGATTTGGGACTAGATATCACTTCGTAGGTGCAATTTGGAGCAGGGTGGAAGAAACGATGAAGGGTTAGTAGGAGAAGGAGGAGGGAGAGGAGGGAGCGCGTTTGTGAAGAACGTTGCCGGTCGTCTCCCAACCGAAACTTAATGTTAACCCTCAAAAAGTAAACGAAAGATGAGACCAATCAGACTCAGATCTTTGCATTCTACATGCTCCTTCACTAACTAATCAATCCAAAAGAATACGGGGAAGGGTCAGACGAGAACTCACGCTGGTATTTGATCTCTGCAGGTCGTCAACTTCGAAACCTCGCAATCGTCTTCGTTTTCGCCGTTATTCTCCTTATCATTCTCTACGAGTGAGCAAATTATCGATTGATTACGGTAGATCAGGGTTACAGTACCGACTATTGATTACTGTAGCTTGCTGTAGTACGCACGGCCCTCCAAAGCACGCATTTTATCCGCTTACACCACCACGTTAGCGCGGGCTGGCTCCGCCCATTGGCAAAGTTCCAAAAGCGTGCCAAGGTTGCTTAACCGATTCCGTACGAGAACCTTTCGTTCAAATTTGGCTTTATTTACTGCTGTGTACAAGCCTCTAAATAGCAAAATAGTAATATTCTATTATTATAATTAATAAGTGTGACTTAGCACAACACCCATTGAACTCCTACAGTATGCCTGTTAGTCGTTTGCGGCCTAGCTGCATCCCCATACACTTATACACACTTTACATTGCGTAAACCGCGTAACGCCCTTTTCTGTTGGCGTTACGTCAT
>LS498636.1:25109-38234 GCA_900490845.1 Pristionchus japonicus | reverse complement strand
AAGGAGACGTCAACGTTGACGGTTCCACAACTTGGTTACGATTGAGGGGGAACCGCAGCGCTTTCGTTTATCGATTAGGAGGGCAACTACTGTAATCGATTGCGTCTTCAAAGGAGACGTCAATGTTGACGATTCCACAACTTGGTTACGATTGAGGGGGAACCGCAGCGCTTTCGTTTATCGATTAGGAGGGCAACTACTGTAATCGATTGCGTCTTCAAAGGAGACGTCAACGTTGATGGTTCCACAACTTGGTTACGATTGAGGGGGAACCGCAGCGCTTTCGTTTATCGATTAAGAGGGCAACTACTGTAATCGATTGCGTCTTCAAAGGAGGCGTCAACTTTGACGGTTCCACAACTTGGTTACGATTGAGGGGGAACCGCAGCGCTTTCGTTTATCGATTAAGAGGGCAACTACTGTAATCGATTGCGTCTTCAAAGGAGACGTCAACGTTGACGGTTCCACAACTTGGTTACGATTGACGAGGAACCACAGCGCTTTCGTCTATCGATTAGGAAGGGCGACTACTGTAATCGATTGCGTTTTCAAAGGTGACGTCAACGCTTTTCTTGCAACTTGGATCGCCGATACAGATCGTTATTTTGGCAAGAAAAAACGACGCTTTCGTATATCGATTAGGGAGCGGCAACAGGGGCGAATACGATATTCGATTGCGCTTTCAACGGAAACACCAGCGATTTTCTTGCAGCTTGGATCGCCGATACAGATCGTTATTTTGGCAAGGAAGCGGCGACGCTTTCGTATATCGATTAGGGAGCGGCAACAGGGGCGAATACGATATTCGATTGCGCTTTCAACGGAAACACCAGCGATTTTCTTGCAGCTTGGATCGCCGATACAGATCGTTATTTTGGCAAGGAAACGGCGACGCTTTCGTAAATCGATAAGGGCGCGCAAACGGGGCGATAACTATAATCGATTGCGTCTTCAAAGAAATGTCAACTTAGATCGCCGAAACAGATCGTTATTTTGGCCATAATTATTTAGAACGCAGACTTCCACCGCCCAAATGACGGTAAACAAAATAAAAAAGGCAACGATAAACGTCACTTGGTTAACTAGTCTCTCTTCTCATTCGCTTCCACTGCCCTGGCGTGTCATGATCGTTGCGCTTTTCACGTTTCTCGTTGCTCTCGTGTTTAGCATCTCGAGCCGCTTTGCTGGCCCTTCTCATATCTCATTGCGGTCCTCAATCTGCCTACCGTAACCCTACAGTATCCCTTGCAGTACCCTCATCTTCTCTCCCTCTCCGATGTCTCGTCTCTGTCGCTTCCTCGTGCTCGCGATGGTCGCCTTCGTCGCCGCTGATCTCGTCAAGCCGGACTCCGACTCCGATTTCGACCTGGTCGAGGAGATCCAGCAGCTGCAGCCGTTCATGATCAGGTGAGTGATGAGGGTTACGGTAGATGAGTGAATCGCGAACTGACGAGAATATGGTAGTGCGTCCAGTAGTCGATGGAGGTGATGGGACCTTTTGGAACCCTCGTTTAGGAACCTCATCATACAAAAGTGTCTAAATGTTCTGAAACGTATCCAACCACAAAAGTTTTTTTCGAGGGTTCCAAACCGTGCCATCACCGTCGATGGATAGTAGGTGTAGGTGGTGTAGAGGGACGTCAAGAAGACGTAGCCGTTCATGATCAATTGAGTGGCTATCGACAGCTGATGGGGAATGCGGTAGGAGGAGTGGTGTAGAGTCGTGCTGTAGAGTGTAGTTTTGCAAAAATGTTTGCAGAAGGTGGGATGGAAGAAGGTGGCGAAGTGTACTGCAACGTATCCAATCTATAGTTACTCATTGTCATTGTAACTTCGATCATTGTAAGTTGCCCTTCAGGTCGTCTCCGACGTGCCCCGTGCTGGTCATTGGAACGGCGTGTCCCGAGGCCAACCCGCTCTTCTACTACAAGTGCTGCGGCGAGCTCAACAAGGACTGCTGCTTCAGACTCCAGGTTGCGTAGGGGGAGGGGTGGATTGAGGGGCCGATTAGCGCTATCGATTTGTTTACAGTAGGGTAGGGCGTGTCACGCGTGTTAACGGCGAGGTGTATTGTTTAAGGGTGCGATAGAATCAACTCTGTGAGTACGGTTTAGTAATTATAGAGCGTTAAATACTAAAAGAGGAGTAGGTAGGTCTCTAGGTTGGTTATTGTTACAGGATCCTTGTTTTAGTTGAATTCCTTCTTCAATTGGAACATCCTGCTGTTCTAGACTCGATCGATTCCAGGACTGGGCTACGGTGCTTCTCGCGGTTCTCGCCGTGATCTTCGTCGTCTCGATCGTCGTCAGCTGCATCCGTTGCCTCTGCTGCAGCCGCAGCCGCAACTAAGCATCGACTACCGTATCCCCGCCCGCCCTCAATCCATTCCGTGCGGGACCCAACGACGATTCAAACCACCCACGGTGCCCCTGTTGATTCTGTTTCGTCACAACAACTAATTTACCCTGTAAGATTCCAAGCCACTCTCACAGTATTTACATAACCACTTCACTTCTCATTTTGTACACTCCGTGTATGCTGTATGCTCTTCCACCTCAAACATGACGTTGTTAATCTAGCTCACTTAATGCTCCATCGATTTCCTATTCCGTATGCCCGGTGTTACAGTACCCCTTGTTATCCGTGCATTGTCAGAAGTTATCGATCTATGAAATGTTTCAAATATGGAATACCTAGTAATACTGGAGCAGTTTCTTACTAGAACAAACAGTTTCCTACTAGAACAGCTCTTTTCTTTTCTGAATAATTACTACTGCTATTGCATTATTACAGCATACTAGAACCATAGTTGTATTTGTAGCATGCAGAAACACCTGGTTATCTGTTGTTGGTCTGCGGAGGACTAAGCACTCCGCCCTCTTCCCCAAAGGGAGATAATGCCAGACTGACATGCAAACGTTAGGTGCAAATTGGGAAATGGAAGTGCCCATAACATAAAGAGAAGACTAGAGCCGCTCATGCTGCTAACTGCTATTGTGCAAAGGGAAGGGTACTGGAGGGAGGTTCTTAATCCTTTGTGTAGCAACTACTGAATTTGTCTTAGGTCCTAAATGATAGAAGCAGGTAGGAACGGGTGGTTTGCTGTAGGAGGAGGGAAAAGTTTGCAACAAGGCCCTAATGAACATCCAAATGAAGCATGCAGCCTGCGTGGACAGGTCACCCAACCCAACCCTCGCCTCCGATGGGAGAGGGCCAGACTGGAGAAGGAACCTAATAGGAAGGTAGTCTTCCTTCTCACCACCTTGCACTGTCATTCGTATTTGAGTCAGCGATTGACAAGTGGAGGCGGAGGGAAGAGTGGACTGACTGGCTTGCAAGGTAGGGAGGGAACGGAATCTCCTGACAGGGGAGACCGGATAAGGGTGACTGAAAACCGGGAATGCTCTAATCCATGGCAGGAATTGGCAATGGCTCAGGGGGGGGGGAGGAAGGCCCGGGCTGGTTGGGTATTGTAGATAGACGAGAGCGGGGAGGAGTCTTCCCTCTCACCAACAACTATCACACTCATATTCAAATCAATGGCTGTGACAGGAGTTGGCGGGAGTTGAATGGACTGTTCGAGGAGGGAGGGGGGGGGAGAGGTCATGGGCCGAACGAGAATGACTGAGTTTGACTGTTCAGACACGAAGAAAGAGAGGGGGCGAGGTTGCCGTGGGGAGACAACATGACCAGGAGAACTTTATGAAACGCAAAAAAGTGAACGTGGTGTGGCCAGGGTGCAGTGAAAAAGGGTGGTGTGGTCTTACTTTTACTGTTTCGAGGTTTACCCTACATATCAATTCGCGAGTCGCCATTTTCTTCTTTCGGACCCGGCCGTGGCATCGAGTAGGGGTAATATCAACTAGGTTCCGCATTAGCTACAGAAAGAGATGAGTTGAAACTACAAAAGAAATAGGTGGGGAATGTATTGAAGTAAGTCATTTCGAACAACAGATAAATCGATAGAATGCACTCATCAAAGGGAGATCTCATTGCAACCAACGGGTTACTTTCTTGCTCTTTCATCTCTCGAACCTGGGCTATGCAAAAAATGAACGGTTCCGGTTTCAATTGCTCCACCCATCGGGGTGTGCGAGGGGCACGCCCAATCGGGGCGTGAACCTGTCTAAAGAACACCCTATTTTCTGGTTTTCAAATGTAGGTAATCAAGTACGGTTGATAACCGTTATTTTTAAAAGTTTTCGAGATGAACGTAATTAACAAATTTATTCGACTTCTGAGTAATGCAATGCTTAAAAATCATTTGGAACGAACAAAATACAGTGAAATCTTTTTTCGGACGAATAAATAGACAACAATGGTATAGCAAAGTCTGCAGTGTATCATCAAGAGAGGGAAACGTCGTTGAAATATCGAATCAAATTATCGAAATTCTTGCACGAGTTCCATCAGTCGATCACAGATTGCGACCTTCATATCAGCAGAGAAGTTGGCATACTCGGGAGTTGGCTGGAAGAGTAATCTTCTAAAGTAACAACAATTCTAAATTAGTGCCAAACTGGTTCGCCACAACCTCCATTACACCAATACGAAAATCTGTGCAACACCCTTTCCTTCCTATCACAATTGTAATTTTCGTAAAACACATCACAAAAAGATTCGAAAACAAGCCTTGAGCTCGGCGATTCCCAGCGACGTTGAATATGACTGGAGACAATTGTCCTGCAAAGGCAATATATTATTGACACTTTAATTTATTATGAGGTGTCTATCGTAGTACAGTAACTACATACCCTCAAATCGCTGAGTCGATAGAGATCGGCCAGTCTAAGCTTCTCAGCCATAGTGAACTTCTTGGAAACATAGAGATGCTCCTCAGCCGAAGCGCGAATATGCTAAATTCATATGTTTTAGAAGCCATTTAGATGATCAAAGAAGGGCGTCAAGTTAGTTTCGATAATATAATATTTAAACCTCAAACTCGAATCGATCTGCGAGTATCAGCAGATGGATTACGGTAGCATCTGAGATTATCGATTAGGAAAATTCGAGTATATGGAATTCACCAGAGATATTGGCACCAGAGCAGATCATGAGAATAAGATCAACAAATTCCTGAAATATCATATGCGAAGCTGTTCGTATCGATACGAAATACGTAAAGTCATACAAACCTCAAATATGACATCCTGTATCTCCACTTCACCATTTCCTTTCTCTACGAAATCACCAGAGAGCATATTCTTGAAGACAGGCGAAGAGGTGGTGAGAAGCTATAAATCGTAACAACACATCGATTATCGAAACGCAGTGGCAAGACAATATACAAAATCATGATAAAGGTGGATACCTCCTTGGAAACATGAAGCTTTTTCTCCCCGATCTTCAGAATAACGTTGCCTGTTTCGCTTGAAGCATCAAAATTTCTCGGGTCGGCGAACAGTTCACCACTAAAAAAAGGCAGTGAACAAAACAACAAAGTGAATTAAGTATAACTCGATTGCTATGGGTAGCAATAAAGCACAGCCTAGAAATATCCGACAAATAGAACGAACCCCTCAGCGTTGATAATGTTGATGAAGCATTCGAACACGACTTTTCCATCGATCAACCAAGCCTGTAAATGAGAGCACAGAGTGAGATACGAACTACGGTACCAACGAAAAATATTGAACTAAGTGTAACTCAATCGAGGAAAATAACTTGCCGGAGCATCGATATAGCCAAAGTTCCTGAGACAGCCGCGAACTTCACTGCAGTTATTCTCATTGAAGCAGAAGAGGTCCTGAAATAAGCTCTATCATGATTGTTCTCGTTATATAAATAATAATATTAATAATAATAATTTATTCATGTCAGGCGCTAACGCCCAGATGAGGATGGGGCGCCACTCTTCATAAGGTGCATTCCACCAGTGGTTGTTACATAAATATTACAGAAAAAAGGACTTGAGAGCATACCTCAATCCATGCTTGATCAAACGCTCCATCTGGAATACACTGACGCATATGTGCTTCCACTTCGCATTTCCACGGACGATTGTGACCCGCGTCACATCGCAGTGTGAAATGTACACCAATGGGATAAGCTTTCACAACAGTGATAGCCCTGAAAATGTAGCGTTAGTAGGAACAAGTATTTCTATTAAAAAATCGCTGTTTGAAAATAAACTTTGGATCTTTGGCTCACCACCTGAATCCTCCCGCCTCGAATACTTCCGACTCCACTTTGCCCGTTGCAAATTTCTCTTCCGGATTGTCGATCTCCCATAGGAGAGTGAGTTTCGAATTATCAGCCATTCCACAAATTCTTTTCATCTTTGGAAAGATAGAATGTATTGTATGAATCAAGAGTAGTCTGAAAGATGTTTGGAATATGCTGTAGTTCACTATCCATAATCGCATCATCTATCAAAGCAGCTCATGCTCCGAAAAACGAATATATTATCAGATGGTTAATAACCCGTTGCTTTCCACCATCACGAAATGAACCAAACAAACTATTTTATCACACTTCTGAACACAGTAACATTTAGAGGCAAAACGAATCAATAGAAGAAACAGGAAGATTGAATTCTCGACGAATATAGTAAGAGATCACAACAACAGAATAGAAAATACATCATTATCTCGTTGTAGACATTGAGTTACTTCTTCGCTTGCACGAGTTCCATAAGTCGAACGCAGATTGCTGCCTTCATATCAGCAGAATAGTTGGCGAATTCGGGAGTTGGCTGGAAGGGTCATGCTACACATAACAACTCTCAATTGCTTTCAAACAAGTCCGTTTCTTTTCGACACAGTGCCAACGAAATCCGCGACACCATTATGAAAACCTATGAAAAATCTTTCTCTTCCTATCACAATTGTAATTGTCATAAAACACATCACAAAATGATTCGAAACCCTGCCTTGAGCTCAGCGATCTTCTGAGAACTTGAATACGATTGAAGACAATAGTCCTGAAGCAGTAGATAGATGATGAATAATTTTTTATCAACCGTAATGTGTGAGGAAATAAAGCAATCAGCACTCACCCTCAATCCACTGAGTCTGAACAAGTCGGCCACTCTAAGCTTCTCAGCGATAGTGATCTTCTTAGAATACTGAAGATGCTCCTTGGCCAACTCAAGAATGTCCTGAATTTAGATTCTTCTAACATTAAACATTAGTCGACGCCGCGTAGCTTAATCATTAACATACCTTGATCTGGAATCGATCTGCGAGACCTAGCAGATGAACTACGGTAGAGTCTGAGGTTATCGATTAGGAAGAATCGAAACATCGAAATTCACCTGTAACCGGAATGCGTCCAGGATAGATCATGTGGAGAAGATCGATGAATTCCTAAAAAAATGATTTAAATAGACAATATTGTCCGTGTGAATGATAAAAGGTAAAACGAACCTCCGCAACAACATCCTTAATCTCGACTTCTTCCTTGCCTTTCTCAGCGAATTCACCAAAGAACATAGCTTTGAAGACAGGAGAATTGATGGAGAGAAGCTATAATTTGGATTCGTTAACAAGCTCGCACCCGACCAATTTTAATGAATATCTAATACGAAGATCTTTTGAAACGGTTAAAATTATATTGTAACCTTGCACAAAAATAAAGTATGTACCTCCTTAGAAACATGCAACTTCTTCTCTCCGATCTTCAGAATAACATTGCTCATCTCGTTCGGAGCAGCGAATTTTCCAGGCTCAGCGATCTGTTCGTCTCTTAAAATTGGATTAGTAAATTAACTCTAGTTGCTAAAAATAATTATGATAATAAGCTGGAAACCAACTTACTTCTCAAAACTGATCAGGCTGATAAGGAATTCCAAAACGATCTTGCCGTTGAAAAAGAAGCCCTGACAGAACGTATTATTTATAATTATCACCCAATCAGATCATCTTTACTAAGCATTTGTTCAATGTTAGATGAGATCGAAAGAGAGAGAACAAACGTTGCTGCATTAGAATATTAACAAAACCGGGCACTTCTTTACTTTACCTGCCACTAGACCGAGCATGCGGCAAGAATAATAATGGAGTAGGGGAAAATAGACTGTGTTCTAATTTCATGGCAGGTAAAGCAATGAAGTGCCCAAAACCTCATCCGACATGCTCTCCCAGTCCCAATCACTTCTGTAAAGGAAAGAACTGTTATTCACGTTGAATTCGAAACGCTTCTGAAATAGAATCAATTGAGTTTACTGAATGGCACGAGCAATCATCGATACATACCTTAGGCCATGGTCCGTCAAATAATCCATCTGCTGTGCACTGACGAATTTCAACTTCCACTTCGCATTTCCACTTCCGATACCGACTCGCTTCGCCTTGTAGAGTAAAATCGGCTTCACCATCGCGAGTTTCCTCACCAACGATAGTCCTGAAATTTCAATTGTACGGCACAATGTAATGTTGTTGAATGGTATAAAAAATGGGTTTTCCGAGCAAGATGCATTTGATTAGCAAGAGAGCAAAAGTATATATTCTACATACAATGGACAGATAAGGAAGACCCATTTGACTAATCAGTGCTATAAACAATTTCGCCTTTATTTATTCTGGACTATTGAAATAAGAAATCGCCTATCCTTTGCTAGGTAGACGATCAATTAGACTGACCATCTGAATTCTCCTTCCTCGAATTCTCCCGATTCCACTTTTCCCGTGGCGAATTTCTCTTCAGGATTATCGATCTCCCAGCGGAGAACGAGCTTCGAATTGTCGGTCATTCTGTGAATATGGAATCCGCTTTTCGAGTAGCAAGGCTTAGATAGTACGATGGATTTGAAACCATTCCTTTCCATTATTACAAAACGAAACTATCCAAGCACGATATTTTATCACGCTTCTGAACAGTGCATTATTTAGAAGCAAATAGAAACAACAACAACGGAAAAAAAACAGGATGTTTGAGTTCTCGACGAATATAGTAATTAATAGATCACAACAACTGAGCAGAAAAATCGATCGAGTGAACTCAAAAGAAGGATGTCTCGTTGGAAGCACCGACTTATTTCTTAGCTTGAACGAGTTTCATCACTCGAACACCGATCGCAATCTTCATTGCATCCGAGTAATTGGCGAACTCGGGAGTCAACTGAAAGGCTAAATTCAGAAACAAAAAAAATCGCGAATATACAACCTCGAGTTGGGCGATTTCCTGCGAAGATGAATATGACTGGAGGCAATACTCCTGCAATAATTGCACTGACTAACTCGATGCGACGCTCATTCCCATTCTAAAACAAAAGCACGATGCTAAAACCTTCCCTAACCTTCAACTCGTTGAGTCTGTATTGGTCGGCCAGTCTCAACTTCTCAGCTGTTGTGAACTTCTTGGAAGCCTGAAGATGCTGATCTGCCGAGTAGCGAATGTGCTAAACATCTGTTACGGTATCCATGAGAAGTTATTCTGTTATAACCTCAATCTGGAATCGATCTGCGAGCTTCAGAAGATGGATTACATTTGAATCTGAACATATGTATTACGGAAACTCAGGAAATTTGAAATTACTAGAGATTTTGAAGCGTATAGGATAGATCATGTGCAGAAGATCGACGAATTCCTGAAATGATACAGATAAGCATACATAAAGATTCGTATAGACAAAATTAACTAAAGCAATGCAAAGATAACACATGACTGTTGAATTATGACAACAAAACACTATAAAAGAGGAATGCTTCTGAATTTTCCCTTTCCATCCTTAGTAATGAGTTTAGCTCTGAAAAATAAAAGACAAGACCTCAAAAACGATGTCCTTGATTTCAACTTCTTCCTTTCCCTTCTCAGCGAAATTACCAAAGAACATAGTCTTGAAAACAGGAGAATGGATGGAGAGAAGCTATAATATGTAAAAAATGAGCTCAAATACAACCACTATAAATAACTATCATGAAGATCTTATGAAGTGGTTCAAATTATATTGTAGCCCTGCACCAAAATAAAAATGGTACCTCCTTGGAAACATGGACCTTCTCTTCTCCGATTTTCAGAATAAGATTGCTCATTTCGTTAGGAGCAGCGAATTTACTCGGGTCAGCGATCAATATATTACTGAAAAGTCTACAGAAAAATATCATACTGAAGTATTCTTGATTACCACACAATGAGATAATGAGTAGCAATTATAACCAGAAAAGTGTGAGAAAACTAACTTTTCCGAGCTGATAATGTCGATAAGGACTTCCAAAACGACTTTGCCGTTGAAAATGAAGCACTGATATAACAAACTCCGCTATTTATTAGCAAAACAAAAAATCATTACCACAAATGTGTTCAATGTGAGATGCAATCGAAAAGATCGGAGGAATCGAGTTCCAATAAAATTCTAATACCTCATCATAAATGTCCTCCCAATCCCAAGCAGTTCTGTAAACGAAAGAACAATCATTCGGGTTGAAAGTGAAGCGCTCCTGAATAGAATCAATTGAATTTACTGTATGCCAGGTGCAATCATAGGAAAACTAGTAAAGAACACGTGGGTGCGAACCTTTGGCCAGGGTCCGTCAGTTGTCCCATCATCTCTATACTGATGCACCTCCACTTCCGTCTCACACTTCCATCCTTTATCGTGACCTACATAACATCGAAGAGTGAGATCCATCTTTTCATCGCGGACTCTCCGCTCAATAGTGGCAGCCCTCAAAATAAAGTAGCACATTAAGAATATTTTAAAAATAAAACTTGAAACATCTTCTGAACGAAATAACGATTCAGGTTTTTCGAACTGTAAATTATTAAGCACCATTTGAATCCTCTTGCCTCGAATACTCCCGATTCCACTTTTCCCGTAGCGAATTTCATTTCTGGATTATCGATCTCCCAGTGGAGAATGAGCTTCGAATTATCGGCCATTCTGAAATGTGCTAAATCAAGACTTCGTTTCCAAAGTCATCCATAAAAGTATTTATAATCGGACTCATCAACCGATTATCTTCATCTACGTCGTGCAAAAGTCAACGAATCAATTTATCACACTTCAAATTATTCAAATAATAGAATCATAAAACGAGAAGACAACACATCTTCAGTAACTTCTCACATTGAACAACGGTGATGGAAAGCAATAATAGGAATCGATTCAATAGAGAGAATAAATAAATTGGTGCAGATCATTAAAATTTGAGCTTCGCAATTTTTTCGTAGAGTATGAACTTCAATTCACCAGAGAAGTTGAGGCACTCAGAATACGCCTGCAATTCAATACAATTCATTCAGAGGAAGTCCGTCGTCATTTGTGGCGCGATTTGAGGGAGAGCTTAAATTTGGGAACTAGAGCAACGCAGGGTGATATTTCCCCATTTCAGCACTTCCATCGCCAATAGGCAAAAAGCCAACCTGCATTTGCTTAACCAGATCAGTAGCACTGGTGAACGACTGGAGGCAATGGTCCTGCGATTGAATGATCAAGGTACTTCCACGTCAAGCGCTTTCATTGTCGTCTTGCGACGACTATGCTGGGTGGAGCAGAACGGCAAGGCCGACTGCTATGTTAATGATCGAAATTTTTAGAGGCAAGGCCGACTGCTATGTTAATGATCGAAATTTTTAGATTCTCTAGAAATTGTCCTGCGATGGTCCTGCGATTGAATGATCAAGGTACTTCCACTGTTGAGTACGAATGATGTGGACTCATCTTCGTCTCTTCATTGTGTAGAGGGACGGTAGACTAGGGGGAAGAGATCTTTATTCCAGCATGATCTGACCAAGATAGTGAGTGAGGGCGCGCTTTTATAGCGCCCCGGGAACCAATTGATTGCGTCCTTGCGCAGTGACAATGAGAGTGAGATTGGAATGATAACGATCAAGAGACTAATAATGACATGACGTGATCTATCTATCAGATCCTACATAACACCACGTCAAGCGCTTTCATTGTCGTCTTGCGACGACTACGCTGGGTGGAGCAGAACGGCAAGGCCGACTGCTATGTTAATGATCGAAATTTTTAGAGGCAAGGCCGACTGCTATGTTAATGATCGAAATTTTTAGATTCTCTAGAAACACAACCCGCCACACTCGGCTCAGAGACGCCAGAAATTCTGAACTACTAAACAACATTTTCTTGGAATAAATACCGTGATATCGGCGAGTCCGAATTGATCAGCAACGTGCAACTTCGTCATTGTATCGAATCCCTTGGAGTCCACAAGATGCATTTTAGTTTGTTCCAGGACGCGCTGATAGTGTTTCAATTTATCATAAAATATTTGAATGATTTATAAAATGTTTAATTAATAAAGAATTGAAAGTAACCTCCATCTGGAAGCGATCCGCCAGCTTGAGAAGATGCAGCACAGTGCGGTCTGAAATTTAATAAGTTAGAGCGTCCCAATACAGAGCTGCTTCCCGAAAATGCCTAATGAAACCGAAAAAAATGATTAAGAACAAGATTCTTTTTTTCATAAATGTTCGTTAGACAATTATTACCAGTAATCTTCAACGTTCCGAGGTAGATCAAGTGAAGGAGGTCGAGGAATTCCTGTAAAACAAAAGTTCCGTTAAATCATTTAAATTTATTTACTTCGTAAACCACGTCCTTCAACTCCACTTCCTCCTTTCCCCTCTCAGCAAATTCGCAGAAGAACATTGTCTTGAAGATTGGCGAATGAACAGACAAATACTGAAAACATTAAAATCGTAAAAAAACTTTTGTTAACGAGAATCAAATGATACCGACGAATATTTATTTGAATAATTAATCTGAAATTTCCTTTGGAATGATACCTCTTTAGAAACATGAAGCTGTTTGTCTCCGATCTTCAAAATTGCATTGCTCATTTCATTCGGAGCAGCGAATCTTCCCGGGTCACCGATCGGTTCTCCTCTGAATATCTGCTTGCTAATATAGAACAAGTAAAAGAGCGAATAACGAGACACAGCTAACCCCTCTGAGCTGATGATATTGATAGTGACTTCGAAAACGACCTTGCCATTGACTATGCATGCCTTACAATGAATTAATGGGGTGTCCGGAAAGTTCTGTCATTATCTTCAAAAAAAGATTTTCTCACTACTAAGAAGAGATAACTCCCATCAGTCATATGTTTTAACTGATGAGAGTTATAAGCATTTTTTTCTGGCAAAAATTTTCCTAGTGATGATGCAATAACGAAATATTGCGAAATTTTTAATAAATTTTTCAAAAATCATAAGTAT
>LS498636.1:5375-23207 GCA_900490845.1 Pristionchus japonicus | reverse complement strand
TCCGCATCTATAGTTCTTCAAATCAGATTTTGAAACTAATGAAACTATTGCCGTCTTTGAATTCGAAGAAAATTTTAAGTAACGTTATGTTTCATAATGACGCGGTCGTGTGTTTTTGAAGGCTAGAATTATTCTCAAATTGAAGCGGTTTCGACAACTAAGCCTTTGGATATACTGAACGTATTTTCACCTCAAAGAAAAGGAAGAAAACGATTTTTTTCAAAATTACTTATTTTCGGACAACTTGGGGAAAAAATTATAAATACCTCCTACTTCAAGGGACTTCCTCGGATAGAGGCTGAATAAATTCAGCACCGTACCCTCTATCCAATATACGATAGCATTTATTTATATGATTGCCAGTGCTTGAGAAAAGTTAGCAGTGACAGGACTTTCCGGACACCCTAATATAATTGAAAAAAAAATTAGCAAAAGTGACTGTAGGAAAGAGAGCTATACAAATTGAAGAATAAAAATCCGAAAATCAAGCCGTTCACTTAAATCAACTCACTGGGAGAGTGAGCTCGTCCCAGATCAATGCGGTTCCATTACGATAACCACGGAAATTCTCATCGAAACAGAAACAGACCTGGAATAGTCAGTAAATAAGCTCACAGAGTATTCATACAATTTCCAGTTCTCATCCTATTCACCAGCCAGAATAAGTT
Source organism: Pristionchus japonicus (assembly GCA_900490845.1). Taxonomy (NCBI): domain Eukaryota; kingdom Metazoa; phylum Nematoda; class Chromadorea; order Rhabditida; family Neodiplogasteridae; genus Pristionchus; species Pristionchus japonicus. The sequence goes on along the minus strand of LS498636.1, from coordinate 22,539 downwards.
CCAAATGCCCAATGTGCACACCTCACGCATATCCATCCATGATTTATCCGTAGTTCCGTCTGCCAAGCACTGTCGCAAATCCACTTCCACCTCGCATTTCCATGGTCTACTATGGTCAGTGTCACATCGCAGACCGAACTCCGTGAAGCACACGCGGCCCATTTGTTCTCTTTTAAATTTTATAGTCCTGAAAACAAAACTGTCGGTGAAAATAAAAAATTTAATTCCTCTTACCATTTGAATCCTCCCTCATAGAAAACTCCCGATTTAACTTTTCCCGTAGCGAATTTCTCTACCGCATTGTCAACCTCCCAGCGAAGAATGAGCTTCGAATTGTCAGCCATTCTGTGATTATGGAACAGTTAAATCTCTAGCTAACTTGTGAGTGATAAGGATCAGATAGTACCAGGGATTTGAAACCATTTCTTTCCACCATCAAAAAACTCCAAAAACAAAATACTTTATCTTCTTATCACTAAATTTGATCACTAAACTTTATCTTCTGATCACTAAATTTTTCTGAGGATAATCGATACAACAGGTGAAGGGAACAAGAAAAAGTTACTTCCCAAATAGGATAATGATGATGGAACAGAACAATAACAGTTCACTTAAATTCAGTGAACGATGAAGAAATTGTCGTAGATCACTGGATTTTGAGCTTCATGATTCTATCACAGATCGCGACCTTCATATCAGCAGAGAAGTTAGCGTACTCATGAGAAGCCTAAGAAGATAGATCGTGATTGGAGATCAGAAAACAAGCGCATAGACGAAATATAGTGTCGAAACAGAAAGATGCCAGGAAAAACCAAGTTCCAACCTGCACTTTCGTTGCCAAATCCACGACAGATGTGAACGAGTTGAGGCAGTCATCCTGTGATTGAAACATTAATAATACAATAGATCGATTACGAGAATCACCACCTACATCAAAGCAAATTGTTAATCAAGAAACATTGGTTGTGCACCATTTTCGAAATGAACATTTCAGTTTTTTCTCTGAGATACATCAGCAAATAAATAAACTTACCCTGAGATCGGTGATACCGTATTGATCAGCAACGAGCAACTTCGTGATTGTATCGAATTTCGTCGATTGCTTGAGATGAGCCTTAGCCTGGACCAGAATGCTCTGGAATGAAGCATTATTTGAATAAGGGGCAATTGGAAAACTAATTAAACAAACCTCAATCTGGAACTGGTCAGAAAGCTTAAGAATATGCAGCACATTGTGATCTGAAATGAAAAAAAAATAGTGGAAGAAGACTGCATACGAAACAATAATCTCTCATAAAGTCGTAAAACATAATAAAACGTTATCAATTACTGCCATTGGCGAATCAATAGAAGTTACCAGTGATCTTCACCGTTCCATGGTAGATCAAGTCAAGGAGTTCCACAAAATCCTGGAAATAAGAGTTCATTATGTATGAAAATCTCTCACTCACCTCGTATATCACATCCTTTATCTCCACTTCTTCCTTTCCTTTCTCTACAAAATCGCCGAAGAACATGGTTTCGAATACTGGAGAAAGAACAGACAGGTACTGAAAAATATATTTATGAATTTATTCTGCTTTTTGCATAAAAACAATTTACCTCTTTGGAAACATGGAGTTTCTCATCTCCAATCTTCAGAATAACGTTGCTCATTCGATTAGGAGCAACAAACTTAGCCAGGTCAGCGACCAGTTCCCCTCTGGATAAGTGAACAGTGAATGGTCGGGAAGTCTGGAGACGTCCCATTTTTACACGAAAGGCCCTTTATGATTCGAATGACTGGCGTTTCCGTGTAATCAAAGGGGAACCCCTTCTGTGAAAAATGAGGTTGGCACCAGCGTGCATGAGCATCGATTAGCTAAAAAAATGGAGAAAATAAATATGACCTGTCTGAGCTGATGATGTTGATAATGCATTCGAACACGACTTTTCCGTCGATCACCCATTCCTGAACATAAACGCGAAATAAGTATGAGTTCTGCCATGATACACGGCCTCTGCTACACTCCATCTGCTTATATCTACAGCAAAAACGAAATATTATCACAGTTTACATTCCAACGAGAGAAGTAACTCACCGGAGCAAACGTCCCATCCCAACTCCAGTCACATTCAGGAACCCACTTGCAGTTACTCTCATTGAAGCAAAAGCGATCCTTAATTTTTTTTTGAAGGCTAACAAACCCACATGAACACTATATTGAAATGCATCTGGGTGCATACCTGAGTCCATGCCTCGAAATAAATTCCACCTGACTCGCGTTGGCGCATATCAACTTCCACCTCGCAATACCACGGACGACCGTGACCGGCGTCACATCGCAGAGTGAAATCCATCTCACCAACGCGACTTTGTTGAGTTGCGATAGTCCTGACAATGCAATTGGAAGCGATAGTTCTGGATTGTTGCACATTGCAATTAGGCTTTTAAGAAAATACCGAATTAAATTACTACAAACCAGTTGAATCCTCCCATCTCGAACACTGCCGACTCCACTTTGCCCGTTGCGAATTTCTCTACCGGATTGTCGATTTCCCAACGGAGAGTGAGCGTCGAATTGTCAGTCATTCTGTAAATTTGCTTTAGCCTTTGAAACCCGGACGAAAAACTTTCGAAACTCCTGTAAAAATAATTCTTAGAGATATTTAATCTCGGGTATGCAAACCGATTATCTTCGAATGGTCCATCCGCACACAACGAACACAGTTTATCATGCATCGGATCACTCAAAACGAACAATATAGTATGTTTATTGACTGCTTAACTTGAACAACGATAGAAGATGAAAACAGCAACACGGTTAAGAATCAAAATAATTTTGATAACAAAGACATAGTTGTAGTTCACTGCTCTTTGAGCTTCGCGATTCTTCCTTCGATCTCGTTCTTCAAATCGCTTGAGAAGTTGACACTGTCCGGGAATGCCTGAAATTTATAACACCACGTTATTACTTTTTTAAGCCGACACTTTTTTATGCCGATACTTCCATGTTCCCATTTTTAGTCAGAACACTAACAATAAGATCACAGTTGAGCCTCGTGATCTCCACTTTTCACTACCATAGTCTTTTCCTGGAGTTTACCTTCTCGTAAACTGGGTAACTCCCATGAAACCCCCACAAACCTGCACTTTCTTCTCCAGCTCCGTTGCACTGGTGAACGTCTGGAGGCAATGGTCCTGCGAATGAATGATAGAACATTTTAGAAAAGTTTAAATCAGGAAAATTGAGCACTCATTAGCCCGTGGTATAGACAAACGGATGCAAAATAGCACTTTGTGCAAAAACGAGTCGCTTTTGCGCGCACACAGAGCGATGAAGATATGCGTTTATAAATACAGAGCGATGGATAAATAATATAAATATACCTTGAGCTCGGCCAGAGCGTATTGATCAGCAATGCCAATCTTCGTCATTGCATCGAATTTGCTCGCATTTATCAGATAATACTTGGCCTGATCCATAACGCGCTGAACGTTTATTCCTCTACTTGTCGTCAAGAGAGATTAGCACCAGGGCTATGCAAACATTTTACGGTCTCTCATTTCGCAATACTCTCTCGCCGGTCAGAGAAAGCGAGACAGCGTGGGAAAGAGAGAGACCGTAAAATTTTTGCACAGGCCTGATTAGCACTAACTAACCTCCATCTGGAACTGATCCGCGAGTTTGAGAATATGCAGCACAGTGCGGTCTGAAATACAGAAAATTTCATATCGTAATTATGAAAACCGTTCTGCGTGCTTTCAACAAATTTTCGCTCGTTTCCGCATGTTTATAAAGCATTTCGCTAATCAATATTTCCTAAGGCTTATCGGGCAGAAAAGAGACAAGCAGCAATTACCAGTAATCTTCATCGTTCCGAGGTAGATCAAGTCAAGGAGATCGATGAATTCCTGGTAAATTTTAAGATTAACCTAAAAGATCATTAACTTTCGCTAACCTCGCAAACAACGTCCTTTATCTCAATTTCTTCCTTTCCCTTCTCAGAGTATTCTCCAAAGAACATTGCTTCGAACACTGGAGACTGAACTGCCAGATACTGAAAAATGAAGTAAAATAGGCATTTTCCATTCAATTTTCAATATCTTTATATTTTCTAAAGCTCCAACTAACAATAAAAGATACCTCCTTGGAAACGTGGAGTTTCTCCTCTCCAATCTTCAGAATCACATTGCTCAGTTTGTTCGGTACAGTGAACATCTTCGACGCGCGAACTGAATAGGCGAAAGTATTTATAATTAACGATAATAAAAATAGTTAATCTCGTGAAAACGGCACAGTCAAAAGAAATACAGTTTGGGGTCTTTGACTCCAGCTCAATGCAAAGACATGATTTTTATTATTATACATACGGTACACTCTGCAATCGACATGCACACACATATATGAATGCTCCAAAACAAGTAATCAATCGGTTCACGAACCGTTAATAATCAGCACATATCACCATAAATATTCAGAAATCGCTTTATTTTTTTGTAGTTATCAAAACGAAATAGAGAAAACAGCTGAGATGCAACATTCAACGTTGAAAGCAAAACAATATTATTGGGACTATGCAAAACATCGACAGTAAAAAAAAACTTAGAGAAATCATTTCAATTGCGTAAATAGAAAAATTGTTGTAGATCATTAGTCTCTGAGTTCCGTAATTTTATCGAAGATCTCGCTCTTCAAATCGTTAGAGAAGTTGACGCCCTCAGGAAAAGCCTGAAATGTATATTCCCGATATCATTTCGACAACTTTTTCGATATCAGGCCCAAGCTGTGTGCACTGAAGATTCTTTTTTTTAAAATATTATCTTTTCTCGCCTCATTTTTCTGTCAATTTTAAAAGCTGCTGGAGAAAGCTGCTGGAGAGAGAAGGTTGCTGGAAAAAGCTGGGGAGAAAAAAGTCTAGATGTCAATTAAAACCTAGTTTCTCATTTCATTTCTGCACTGCTGTTACGAGGCAGAGTAAAACCGAGAATCTAAGGAACGAATCTTCCCATAAGCTGGGCCGTAGAAACACCACAAACCTGCATTTTTGCAACGAGAATCGTAGCACTAGTGAACGTCTGGAGACAATGGTCCTGCGCATTTCTAACTAATTTTCATATTTAACGAGATTTAAAAAAATAAAATGCAACCTTGAGCTCGTCGATTCCGTTTTGATCGGCAATCAGAAGTTTTCTCATTCTTGTCAGTTTGCTCTCTTGGATGAGGTAAGTCTTAGCGTGCTCCAAAACGCGCTGCGATGAATTGATATTACTTCATATTTCGCTGAGGTAATAGGTCGGATGAAAACCGACTGGATGAGAACCATTTGCATATTCCGTCTATTGCATAACTCTTGTCTCTCGCCCTCATTAGGTTCTCATCCAGTCGGTTCCCATCCGACCTAGTTAATTAGTTGAAGCCATACGATTGAAAACAAACCTCCATCTGAAACTGAAGCGCGAGATTCAGAATATGAGGCGCCGTGATGTCTGCAACTCTTACATATCGTAAACGGAATGCTATGTCGGCACTCCTGCACTCTCCCGACAACTCAAAATAACCTCATAACTTCCTCCATCCCTGACCATCAACCCAGCGGGAAACAATTTTATTTAGGGAATCACTGAAACTCTATTTGTTTCCACCCTATTGTCCGGGAAAGTGCAGGAGCGCCGTATGCTTTCGCAAGTTTATTGGGCGAAAACTGTTACCGGTGATCTTCGATGCTCCGTAGATTACGTGAAGAAGATCAACGAATTCCTCACAAGTAAAAGGTTACACTTAATATAGAAAAAAGTTCACCAACCTTGCTAACCACATTTTCTATCTTAACTTCTTCCTTTCCATTCTCAGCACTTTCTCCAAAGAACAATGCTTCGAAAACTGGGGACTGAATAGCCAAATACTGCAAAAATATTGAATTGTAGGAACAATTTAAAAACATCTTCGTAGTTCACAAACAAACCTCCTTGGAAACATGGATTCTCTCATCTCCAATCTTCAGAATAACGTTGCTCATTCTATTCGGCGCAGCAAACATTTCAGGGTAAGCGATCGGTTCACATCTCAATTTAAAATTTTAACTTTGAAGTAGAGAAAACAATCAAACCCTTCTGTGCTGATAACTTTGATGAGAACTTCAAAAATGAGCTTTCCTTTGATAAGACGTCCCTGATAATCGTAATAAAGTGTAGGCGAATCGAGTTACCGTGCATTATTAACTGTTCTGACTAGGCAAATAAGAAGATTCACCTTGCTAACATACGGATGCCATAAGCAACCACTATCCACCACCAGATTGGAGCTATTCGCATTGAACTCGTGGCGAACCTGGAATGAAGCCATTCAATTTCTTTTTATTACAGATAGCTCAAACCTTCCCCTCCTCCCATGCTCCCAAGTCAAGCGTTCCATCTGCATAATACTGGCGCATATCAACAACAGCGCAACATTTCCACGGCCGATTGTGAGTCACACCACAACGAATAATGAAATCTGCTCCAAATTCATCTTCATCCGATTCATCCGATTCATATTCGTCCAAAATTCGCTTAGCAGCGATAGTCCTGAAATTGCAAATTCGAGCATGAACCTTACTAGAAAACCAACACATCATTATCTCAGCACAGGAAAGCCCCCCCCCCCCCCACCCTCTACAACTCATTTCAACGTTACTTACGATCTCGTCGAGCCTCGGGCGTAGATAAAATTTATATTTCTAAATTCCGTAAGAGGCACCTACCCTTTCTACGAAGTTCTTACCATAGGAATCCTCCTTCATCGAACACTCCCGACTCCACATTTCCCGTGGCAAATTTGGCTATTGCATCCTCGATCTCCCACCGGAGAATCAAATTCGAATTGTCGGCCATTCTGCAATGGGTAAAGCTTTCTTGCAACAATAGCCACGCCGCATCAAGAGAAAATATTATACGGAAGATTAACCAATCATCCATCACATAAATATCCATAACTTCAGAAATCAATTTATCACGCGTGGAATTACTACAAAGTGACAAATAGTTAGTATACAACCTTAAAGTGAGAACAACCTCTAAAATTCGTCACCTCTAAAATTTTACAAGGATAGTGAATCAAACATTTAATCATGTGAACGGAGAAATCGTTGCAGCTCTTTAGTATTTCTTGAGCGTAGCGATTTTATCGTAGATCTCGATTTTCAAATCGTTAGAGAAGTTGACGCACTCAGGAAACGCCTGAAATTCATCGCTCGACATTACTCCGATACCGTACTGATTAACCCTGAGCTATAATAGGCCCCTCTCCGTATGTCAACGGTAGGTGTCAGCCAAAGGTTTGATGAAAGTTCAGGCCCCCTTTTTTATGGAAAACCCCATGGCCTCCGAACAACACGTATTGGGAGTGAATAATTGTGCTGCGGGCACTGTGTATGTCTCGGGCACAGTGATCATCAAGATATGGTCCATCGAATAAAACCTGCGCCTTACAACTAACCTGCATTTGCTCAACAAGATCCGAAGAACAGGTAAACGACTGGAGACAGCGGTTCTGAGAATAGATTGTTTAACGTTTTGCATTAATCAAATATAGAATAATTACTAAAAAAATAAATTACAAAATAAATATACTTACCTTGAGATCGATGAATCCATATTGATCAGCAATAAGAACCTTCTTCATTTGACTGAGGTAGCTCGCATACAGGAGATGCATTCTAGAAATCTTGACAATGCGCTGAATGTTCATTATTTCGAATGCAGGAACATATTTCGACAAACCCCCATCTTAAAATGAACTGCGAGCTTGAGAATGTGAGGCACATTTTGATCTAAATGTAAAATAAAAGACGTCACAAGTGATAGACAACATTTCCTACAAAATATAAAATAATTCCTTTTAAATAACCTGTGATCTTCATCGTTCCGAGGTAGATCAAGTGCAGCAGATCAACGAATTCCTGTCAAATACAAAGTTAATCATTCTAAAAAATGGCAAACCTCGTAAACCACATTCTCAATTTCAACTTCTTCCTTTCCCTTCTCAGCAGATTCTCCAAAGAACAAATCTTCGAAAACTGGCGACTGAATAGCCAGATACTGAAAACAAAAGAATTTGTTGCGACGAGTGGTGTATACGAGGAATTTAAAAGTCTTCTTAATTTCCAAAATTTACCTCTTTCGAAACATGGATTCTCTCGTCTCCAATCTTCAGAACGACATTGCTCATTCTATTCGGCGTAGCAAACATTTCTGGGTTAGTGATCGGTTCACATCTAAAGTAAAAATAATCAATTTCCCGATTTCGAGCGGTCAAACCAACCCCTCCGAGCTGAGAATATTGATGATGACTGCGAAAATGGCTTTGCCATTGTTAAGATATTCCTGATCATTGCAAAGTATGAGATGATGAAGTTCAAAGATGAAAGAACAAAGATCAAATCAAAGATAGCGACACACAGTGAAAAAGATATTCACCGGGCTAGTATAGCAACTCCATAAGACACCACTATCCACTCTCAAGAATGTTCTATCCGAGTTGAAGCAGACGCGTTTCTAAAAAGAATAAATTATCTTCATGCCACATTACAACAGCACTTCTGTACTTTTTGGCTCAGGCTATTCTCACAGAGTATTCTATGCCTATCATTCTCATTCCTCGCCTCACTCTTTACTCAGAGCGGTTTATAGAAAGCGAGGCTTGGGCCAAAAGTACAGAAGTTCCCAGCACAAACCTCGCTCACTTCCCATGCATAGTCTGTATTTGTTCCATCTGCCATATAATGATACATATCAACAGTTGCATCGCATTTCCACGGTCGATTGTGAGTTACATCACATCGGATACTGAAATCTGCTCCATCACTTCTTTGCTCAGCAGTGACAGACCTGAATTAGCGATTATAGGATGAATGAAGTGCGGAATGGCCTTGGCAAAGCGCCGGAGCGGAATTCGAGGCGAGACCATCACAGTTCACTCTCAATTTCACGTGTTCTCTCGCTTTTACCGCTCACTCCCTATAGAACGTCGTGAAATGACACTATTTCTGTCCTTGTCCCTTCCCAATTGGTACACACTCACCATAAGAATCCTTTTCCGTCGAATATCTTTCCTGTCTCTACTTTGTCCGTTGCGAATTTCGCAACCGCATCGTCGACTACCCATCGGAGAATCAACTTCGAATTGTCAGGCATTCTGCAATTATATTTCATCGAGTTCTATGAAAGCACTTCATTACGAATATACACAACGTCGGGCTTGCGAACCGATCCTCAATCAAAAAGTGTACACAAATAACATTCAACGAAACATTTTATCACACTTCTGATTACTATATTCATTGTGGAAGAAAATAATTAATAAACATTATATCTTGTCACTTCTAAAATCGAACAACGGTAGTGGGTAAAAGCAATAATGTAACGATATTCACTTAAGTGATCAGAAAAATTGTTGCCGATAGCTAGAATTTGAACCCCGCGATTTTATCGAAGATCTCGACCTTCAAATCGTCGGAGAACTCGACACACTCAGGAAGAGCCTGAAATAAAGCACAACCTTTTCACCCCGGTACTTCGATACTGGACTTGATGTGCCGGAAAAAATTTCCCTTCAGGTCTCACCGCAAAACTTTGCGTAGGAAAAATTATAACACACAGGGAATATGTTCAAGCTAATTTTCGTTTGGAACCATGCAAAAGACTGGTTTTTCGCATGCTGGAAGTTTTGTAACATAGGGTTGACAAAACTTTTTCATCTTTAGGAAACAATATTCGAAGCTAATGTTAGTTAAAGGCAAGGTTCTCCCGGCAAACTTGATAAGTACTGTAGGAAAACAACGAACCTGCATTTTCCTGAACAGTTTGGAAGAATGGTTGAACGTCCGGAGACAACGGTCCTGCGAAAATAGATATTGAACATCTTTTTTGAACACAAATAGTTTTCTTACAAGAAAACATTCTGGACGAGAACCTAATGAAGGCTAGAAAAAAATGTAATGAAATTGTCGAAAAATGCAGAAAATTCTCAGTAATCCTGCCTATTGATTCACCTTGATTTCGGGAAATCCGTATTGATCGGCAAGTAGAATCTTGTTCATACGATTGAGGTTGCTCTCATTCTTGAGATACATTCTACATCCTTTCACAACGCTCTAAACATTCATTATTCCTTATTTTGTTGAAAGAGATACTCTCTAGCAAACCTTCATCTCAAATTGATCCGCGAGATACAGAATGTGGGCCACAGTTTGATCTGAAACACATACATATCATAAATTATCTATAATATCTATTAAAACATTATTCGTAATTTTTCTAGAGCGTAACAAAGCCTAATCATAATCAAAGGAATTCAAGCTGAAATATTACACAGTTATTACCAGTGATCTTCGAGGTTCCGAGATAAATCAAGTGAAGCAAATCGAGAAATTCCTGTGAAACAAAAGAATTGGATCGTTCAAAAAATTTCGTAAACCTCGTAAACCACATCCTCAAGCTCAACTTCTTCTTTTCCTTTCTCTGTTGAATCTCCAAAGAACATTTCTTCGAAAACTGGAGACTGAATAGCCAGATACTGAAAACATTGAATTTGTAGAAAATTAGAACAAACATTGAACATTGAAACAAACATTGTAGAACATTGAATATAGAAAATGTTGAATATCCAGCTACATTTTTTTGAAAAAAACTTGGAATTTAAAAAGATACTTCTTTGGAAACATGAATTTTCTTATCTCCGATCTTCAGAATTACGTTGCTCATGCTATTCGGTGCAACAAACATTTCCGGATTAGCAATAGGCCAATCTCTCAAATAAAAATTTATTTCTCGATTTAGAAGATCAAACAAACCCCTCCGAGCTGAGAATGTTGATGAGGAGTACGAAAATGGCCTTGCCGTTGATGAGACGATCCTGGTATTTGAAATAAAGTGTGCTTTGAAAACCTTCTATTCGGGCAAATCAGAAAAAAAGTTACGACAAGAATAAAAAAGAGAAAGATATTATTGATTCACCTGGCCAACAAACGGATTCCATAAGCAGCCACTATCCACTACCAACTCATGTTTGAGAGCATTGAATTCGACCTTAACCTGAAAACATTCCACTTTATTTACGTCATTTTGCAAAAGGCGCAAACCTTTCCCTCGTCCCATGATCCATTGTTAACCTTTCCGTCTGCTTTATATTGACGCATGTCAACAACCGCATCACATTTCCACAGTCGATTGTGTGTCACACCACATCGAATAATGAAATCCGCTCCAAACTCCCTTCCATCGGGCGTTCTCTTAGCGGCCAATGTCCTGAAGAAAAAATTGCGAGCCATGATGACTAATTAGGAGCCGAGTTGGGTACAATTTGGACAACTTTTTTTTCATGACAACTTTTGCATTCAATAAATTCTAATCTGATCTCGTAGCGAAATCTTATATGGATATTCCAGCTCACCATAGGAACCCTCTTTCATCGAACACTTCAGACTCCACATTTCCCGTAGCAAATTTGGCTACCGCATCCTCGATTTCCCAGCGGAGATAGAATTTCCACTTATTGGCCATTCTGCAATTATATTTCATCGAGTTCGATGAAAGCACTTAATTACGAATATACACAAAGTCCGGCTCGTCAACCGTTCGTGAATCAACAATAAATGCACATAACACTCAACGAAACACTTTATCACACTTATTGTGAAGAAAAAAACATTAAATCTTGTTACTTCTAAAAAAAAAACAAAGGTAGTGGATAAAATCAAAAATAAAACAATTTAACGATATACAACCACGTGAACAGAGAAACGGTTATAGATCGCTAAAATTTGAATCCCGCGATTTTATCGAAGATCTCGACCTTCAAATCGTCGGAAAACTCGACACACTCAGAAAGAGCCTGAAATATATCACAACATTTCATCCCGGTAGTTCGATAATGGGATTGATGTGCCCGACAATTTTCCCATTAGGCCTCTCAGATAACTTTTTGCATAGGTAGAACAAGGAAAATGTGATCTAGAATAGGGTTGAAAAAACTTTTTTTTGTTGGAAACAATGTTCATAGCTAATGTTAGCCAAAACTTATGGTTAGCTTATTAGGTAAGACTTTCCCGGCGAATTTGATAAGTTCTGTAGGAAAACAACGAACCCGCATTTTCCCAAACAGATCATAAGAATTGTTGAACGTCCGAAGATAACGGTCCTGCGAAAATAGTTATTGAATATCTTTTCGAACACAAATACTTGCATTACAATTGCAATGGGAAATCGGTCGGACGAAAACAGAATGAATGAAGGCGAGAAACTAGTGTGATGTAATAGACGGAAAGATGATACTCATTCAGGTGGCTATCATCCAGCCTGTTCTCATTTCCAGCCCCTTTTGTGAATGCGAGCGTTTGTTCTGGGCCAGATATACAGGAAGTTCCAATCATCCTACCCAATGGTGACGATACCTTGATCTCGGGAAATCCGTATTGATCAGCAAGCAGAATCTTGTTCATTCGATTGAGGTTGCTCTCATTCTTGAGATACATTCTACATCCCATCACAACGCGCTAAATATTCAGCAAACCTAATTTTATCGAAAAAGATACTTTCAAGCAAACCTTCATCTCAAATTGATCAGCGAGATTCAGAATGTGGGCCACTGTTTGATCTGGAACACATAGATATCATAAATGACCTATAATATCTCTTAAAACAACATTCTGGAAAAAGTCCAGAACTATTTCACACGAAGGTTGTTCATGCGCTGCTACAAAGCAACTTGGCAAACTATGCCTAGGGCAGCAGTTAGAAACACCAAACTAGGTCTTACTTCGTTAGAAAACCGCAGAGAGGAAATAGATTTGAAGACAGCTATTAATCTGCTCAGAGGCAGATCCAAAATCTCGAAACGAAAACCCCACCACTTTTGCTACTACTCTACCCGAAACGGCATCAACTTCACAAACAGTGTCTCTTCCTCCAACTACAGACACCACAGTTTCTTCCCTAGAGCGGCAAGGCTAGTCGTAAAATCCGGAATACTGACCAGTTTCTCTGAGTGACCACACATAGTTACCCATTCCTGCCATTCTACGCCGTTTAATCCAACATAATAATATTTTATATTGTACCCGCGTTTTACTTGTAAAATCGCATATATATATATATATATATATATATATATATATATATTCGTAATTTTTCTACAAAGAGCGTTAGATACAAAGCTTATTCAAGCCGAAACATTAAACAATAGTTACCAGTGATCTTCGAGGTTCCGAGATAGATCAAGTGAAGCAAATCGAGAAATTCCTGTGAAACAGAAGATTTTGAATCGTTCAAAATTTTTCGCAAACCTCATAAACCACATCCTCAATTTCAACTTCTTCCTTTCCCTTCTCAGCACTATCTCCAAAGAACCATTCTTCGAAAACCGGAGACTGAACAGCCAGATACTGAAAATATTGATTTTGCTATGAAGAAAAAAAGAAGAAAATGTTGAATTTCCTACTACATTTATTGAAAAAGTCCTTTTAAAAGATACCTCTTTGGAAACATGAATTCTCTTATCTCCTATCTTCAGAATAACGTTGCTCTGTCTATTCGGTGCAGCAAACATCTCCGTATTAGCAATAGGCCAATCTCTCAAATAATGTAAATCATATTTGAACAAAATAAGCCAAACAAACCCCTCCGAGCTGAGAATGTTGACGAGGAGTACGAAAATTGCCTTGCCATTGATAAGACGATCCTGATAATTGAAATTAAGTGTGCTTTGAAAATCTTCCATTCAGGCAAATCAGAAAAAAATCGACGACAAAAATAAAATAGAGAAAGAAATTACTGATTCACCTGGCCAACAAACGGATGCCATAACATACCACTATTCACTTTCAACTCATGGTTATTAGCATTAAACTCGACCTTAACCTGAAAACATTCAACTTTATTTATGTAACTTTACAAATGGTGCAAACCTTCCCTTCGTCCCACGATCCATTGTTAAATTTTCCATCTGCTTTATACTGGCGCATATCAACAACGGCATCGCATTTCCACGGTCGATTGTGACTCACACCACATCGAATAACGAAATCTGCTCCGAATTCTCTTCCACTACTCCTTCGCTTAGCAGCAACATTCCTGAAATTGGAAAACGAAATTCTAAACCACCGATGAGAGTGAATTATTTTGAGGCCAAGATGGATGAATGATGCGAGCAGGCCTGATAGAATCAATAACACATTTCATCAGCTAATCCGGCTTAGCTCCGATATTTCAGATACCAGAAACAGCCTTGACTATTTGGGAAAACCAACTCACCAAAGGAATCCTCGCTCATCGAACACTTCAGACTCCACATTTCCCGTGGCGAATTTGGCCACTGCATCATCGATTTCCCAGCGGAGAATCAGTTTCCACTTGCTGGCCATTCTGGAAATGCGGAATTGTTAAATTGACATAAATTTGTTATTAAACACGCGTTTGGTGTTTCACGAGTGATTTGGAGATGATTGACATCATAAGGCGAGAAAAATATACTACGATGGATGTGAAACCATTTCTTTCAATCTTCACGGAACGAAACCAACCAAACAAATTATTTTATCCACTTCTGATCACTACATTTAAGGGAAAATAGAAACAGCAGAGACAAGAAAAAACAACTTCTCAAATTGAATAATTATGATGGAACAGAACAACAACAATGGACGTCAATACTGTGAGCTTCAGATGATGAAATAGAATTGGATCACAGCGGTCCGAGTTTCATGATTCTGACACAGATTGCAGCCTTCATTGCCTCGGAGAACTTGTCAAATTCAGGAGACGGCTGAAAATAAAAATGAAAATCGGAATATTCAAAACATCGACATCAGGGTTGGGCGAAAATTATACGGTTCCTTGCCCTCTCGTCGGGTTGAGCGAGAAAACATGGAAAAGTGAGAGATCGCAAAATTTGGTCAACCTTTACCTACATATCGAGAGATAACGATCACAACAAACCTGCACACTCTTGATCAGATCACTGGAAGTTGCGAACGCGTTGAGACAATGGTCCTGTGATTTAGTAATTCGAAACTACTTTAATATTTACAAATAGAATACCCTGAGATCAACAAGGTTGTACTGATCAGCAACGGCCAACTTCGAGACGATATCGAACTTCTTCGATTGAGTGAGGTGCATCTTTGCCTGCTTGAAGACAGACTGAAGTAAACCAATATCTCAATCAATTTATTATTTCATGCAGTAAATGCTAGATAACTTTACTAGCCTAAGCCTGTAATAGAAATTGAGCAAAATTTTCAATATTCAATAAACAAAATAGTTTTTAAGATAAATTATAATATTACCTCGATCTGGTACTGATCCGCGAGTTTGAGGATGTGAACCACTGTGCGATCTGAAGTATATCATTTTACAACATTCTAAAATATATATAAATAATAATTAAAATAAGTTAATTACCCGAGATCTTCACATCTCCGATGTAAATGAAGTGGAGAAGGTCGAGGAACTCCTGGAAAGTAGAGATTCTAGAATGTAGAGAACAATTTGAAAGAATTAATCACTAACACTGACCTCATACACCACATCCTTTATCTCAATCTCCTCCTTTCCCTTCTCAGCATAATCTCCGAAGAACATTGCTTCGAAAACGGGAGAATGAACAGCCAGGAGCTGCAAATATTAACATAAATTTCGTTGATAATTTATTCAATAAATATTTTAATAGGAATTTTGACTATAAAAATATAACCTCCTTGGAAACGTGGAGCTTCTCTTCTCCGATCTTCAGAATCACATCACTTCTTCTATTCGGTGCCGCGAATTGAGCCGGATCAGCGACCAAATCACATCTAAAAAGTACAACGTTGCCTGGTTGGTAGTTAGTGGCCCCTGGTTGAGAATTCATTTTGATTCGCAAGACCATTTCAAAATTGGAAATGCGCACACACCGACCGGGGCTTTTTCCAAAGTTTGAAACGCTGAAAAAGAGCGTAAAATTTTGATTATAGTTATTCCAATAGAAACACAAAAATACATTTTTTAACATCAACTTTATTACACATCAATTTTAATTATTTGTTTTATATCAAATGCACAACATATTTAAAAATTTTCTCCACGTTAACTGGAAAATGCCAACCTCTCAGAATCGATGATAGTAATGGAGATTTCAATAATAACTTTGGCATTGTTGTTGAAGCTCTGAATTTTAACCATTAATGAGTAGAAAGTTAACTATCACAGATGACGTGCTTAGGAAATTGGAAACAAACGAAATCTAATCGAAATGAAAATAAGTACACACCGGATGACTAAAATAGTACCATAACAAATTGGTGATATCTTTTTGATAGAAGCTATTGTGCTCATCGAAGCGAAATCGTGCCTGAAACATATTTATTCAAATTTAAGTGAAACATATGTCCTGTCAGGGGGAACCCTAAAACATACCTAACAAGGGGAGAAGATATTGTATTCAAACCGTAATCAACGTGCATAATATTATGATCAAAATATGACCTTGTCAAGAAAAACATTGGGAGGTTGTTCATTCCAGTAAAGAAGATGGATTTCAACTTCTCCTTCACATTTCCACGATCTCTTGAGATCCATTCCACAGTTCAGAGTGAATTTCGTCGCGTTCGGGCTAGTCAGTTCCTCAGCCACAACAGTCCTGCAGTCACATAATTGAGTGAATCAAATGTTTACTAAAGACACATACGCAGTTTAGAACAACTCTCCTTATTGGTTGAAAAAGACCCATACAATGCAGCAAAGCAAGATCTTCTTCTATTCTACATTTCCATTTTGACAACAAGCATTTCAAAAAGTTTGAACTCACCATTTGAATCCTCCCTCCTCGAATATTCCCGATTCAATCTTTCCCGTTCCAGCTCTCGCTGCTGCATTATCGATCTCCCAGCGGAGAGTGAGCTGCGAATTGTCGGTCATCCTGCGTAATAACCCTTGTTAGTGGAGTGCAAGGATGCGGCTGGGCACTACGAGTAGCAGCCGCAGACCCTGGTCGTTTCTGCCGTCCACCACTCGGTGGTGTGCCCACGTGGTGTGCCACTACCGTATACTTTGTCACTTTTGTCATGCTGTGACTTTCGTTTTGCTTTATCGATTTCTGCGTCCGTGATAAACATTTAGGTCTCTATATATGCTCATTCGATTGCCACCGGCATTAGCATGGAATGGTGA
>LS498601.1:32518-47281 GCA_900490845.1 Pristionchus japonicus | reverse complement strand
ACGTGCTAATTAGCGCCAAATCGTTTAATTACCCAAGTTTGAGGGCGCACAATCGAGGGATCTTCTATATTTCCCATCACCGCCTCGCCCCGGACAGTACGGACACACGCCCCCGCCATCTACCCTTGTCCCATCGAGGAGCAGTAGCGTTTCGATCGGGAGGTTCTCCATTGTCCCATCTTCCTCTCGCCCAAGGCCAAGCCTCATCGATTGGAAGAAGGAACGACTTCATTGTCCCATCAAGACACCACCCACTGGTACGTTACTTGACTCCACCATATTATTATCATCAAGTGCGTAGCCCAAAGGTGCGTAGCTTGATTCACCCGCCGAAACCTTTGCTTCTCTCATCACCCACACCCCGCCCCTTTCGACGCCGTTTTGTGTGTTTTGTTATTGAGTCTTAATTAATGAAGTAAATATTTATTAATCTTTGATCTCTCTACACCGTAACACACACACCTTATTCTCCATAATAAGTTGGGGAATTCGGTTGAATTTTTTTGAAAAAAATGTGAGAGCCGATTTTTCACTATTTTTCAAAATTCTCGAAATGTTGAAGTTCAAACATTTTGAAAATTTGCCAGAATACATATCTTTTGATGCTCTATCGAATGGTATATAACATGCGGGGGTAAAATCAAAATGAAAATTTTCGAGTTCAAAGATCAAAGATCAACTTTTGGGTCCAAATTTCCGGCTGAAGTGTATCCCACCCCTAGGGACTCTAACCATCAAGTATGAACCCCTGGGGATGATTTTCAACTACTGTGCCACCCCCTCGTACGTTCTTAGGCGGATCGCGTTTTAATTCATTCAGCCTATGTAAAAAAGTGTTCTTACAGTTCCGATGAAACTTCGTTGAACCTCTTTCGAATCGACCATGGCGAGTGGAAAACCATCTGGCACTTGCCGATGCAGAGACGAGATTTTTATGCCATTGAGTATCGTTTTTTGCCCGATCTAACGAGCGAATTGTTGGCCTTTTTGTCGAAGTATCAGTACCTGAGTAAAAGTATTGTAATTGTCTGTGCGATCATATCAGCTATGATATAAAAATTACGCAATTTAATGCGACACGATGCATGAATGGTAGATACTTCTGAGAATGTGATTTCCAATGAAAGAAATCAAACGCGAATGAGAGCATAATTGACTTTTTTGCGAATGCCATTAGCTTGCTTCACGCTCACTTTCCTATTCGATGCATCACTTCCGTTTGACCTTCGCAGCTACGCCCTCTCTCGTTCAAACGTCCAAGTCACTTTTTGAGTAGTAGTCAGGTCCTTTAGGTATAAAAGGAATGGAACGAATGGATTTTTCAATTTCTGTGCCACATACGCTCACTGTTCAGTTGAAATTCACCAACCACAACCGCGAAAACATTCCCCGATATTTCAATATCCTGTCACCTTTGATCTCCTATTCGGCTCATTGTTGTTTGCCATGCTCTATCTCTTGTCTGGTTCTTTTCGCACGCTCTCGCTCTCTAACTTCCGTCAGCCACAACAAGATATTCAAATTTTGATCAGCTACCTTGTTTTGGCGGATTGCCACTGTTGGGATCGCTATAAAGTTGCTCATCATTGGTTCCTCTATGACTTCCTCTTTCCAGTATCGCTCGTTTTTGTTATAAACTCTTGCTTCCTCTCGATAATCACAGTTCCACTCTCATCAGTCGACATGCATCGCGTCTTCCTACTCACTCTCTTCTTCATAGCTATTGCGGCTGCTGTGGACACTGAGACCACAACCGTCGCCCGAACTCACTGTGAGCTATTAATCGTCGAGTAGCACACAACCGTTGGCCAATCCACAATCGAATGCAACCGAAAATCGAAAACAATCGACAGTCGAATGCACATTTTGTGATAGGGTTTGGGCAACTTCCTGTTGTTTGGCCGCCTGCATACTGAAATGCCCATTTACTATCCCTACCATTGCCGTTTCCTATCCTAACTTTTTAGTGGGGGCCAAGTATCAGACAATTTCCAGGTTTTTTTTCAAATACCACGTAATTTTCAGCGTACGAGGATCTCTTCAACGGAGCCACACTTACTGATGAGGAATTCGCAAGCCTGTCTGCAGCGTATGCAGAAAAACTTGCCGAGATCGAGGCGTAAGTTGTTTCGCTTGGAAATTGTTCACCCGCGTGCAACTCAGAGAGTTCGGCAAAGATGCCGCGAGATCGTTCGCTGACGAGACACAAAAGGCCGGGTGAGCGAAGGAGATTCGTCCGGATTCATTGATCATGATCATTCCGAATAAACATTGATTATGGTGCCTCGATTCCGTATTCATGTTCGAGTGCACACTTCTCTTGGACAAGCAACGCATCTATTATTCTGCTGTGAAGGCATGTTGAAACAAAACACTCGTCTCGTTTGGTTTTACTGCTTCCCATTTAGACCTCTATGCTAGCCGGCCGAACTTTTTGCTACACTAGTATGCAGAAAAACAGGCCGTAAGTTAAATTATCGTTCAGTAGGGTGTACTCAGTGAATCTCGTCATCTTGATGGTATACTGATGAATTCTTCTTAGTTAAGCCAGACTGATGATGAGCGTATAGCTCGAAACGTCTCAAATAGATGATAAAGATCAATCATCAACTTTTCCTCGTCTCGTCTCACTTCTGGCTTAACTAAGAAGATTTCATCATTATTGTTCAGTGTGTCTGAAGGGAGTGAAAATCATATTATCCCTGCAAAGCTGAATGCGTGAGACTTTTTTCCTTCCGGCAAACCATCGGAAGAGTTTGAGCAGCTCGCGTTCCTTAACTCCTTTATGAACTGAAGAGCATTTTCCTGATAAAGTTCATCTAATGCAGCCTCATCTACAGTAGAGTTGACTATTCGGAATACGGAATTGCCCTCCCTATCATTTCTTTTTCCAATCATTCCGAGTCGCAAACTCACCCCCTCATTTCGTATGCGGAATTTCGAATAGATCTCGGAATTTCGTCATTCTCACTCGTTCGAGCCTACTTGGCCGGTGCGGTTCACTCGAGTGAGACAAAATGAGATAGTGTAATTTGATTAGCGATTCAAATCAGAAGAGCTTTTATTATTCTCCACTTGAATTGACGGAATTGAGAATGAGTATGGAAATAGACTCGGTATTACGGATAGAATTCCGGATAGACAACTCTAATCTACAGTAGAGTTGGCATTTTGGCGGTTTCGGCGCCGAAATATTCCCTCTCTCCCTTCTCTCTCATTTCGGCGCCGATTACGGCGCTGCGATTTCATTTCAGCGCTGAAATGAAGAGCGAGGGGAGAGGGAGGCGTTCGGCGCCGAAATGCCGATTCCGTTTAGCCAACTCTAATCTACAGTCGCAAATCAGACAATTCTTGCTCACAGTTAGTGTATTCCGCTCGAGACTATGCCTTTTTTGTTGAGTGCTGCAGTGTCACCATAGAACCATCAAGCTGTCAGTAGCTTTTGATAAGGGAACAAAGGCCATGATGTTATCAGGAGGCGCTTTATTCGTCCATTGTTTAACGTGCTTCTCTATGAGTCAATCTTCAATATCACTATCTTCCTTATCAAGTCGACACTTTAGAAGAGAATAAAAGTATCATTCCTTTCACTCAACTGTGATTCAGATTCAGACGCATCTATCTTCCTTTCTCTCATTCTTTGATTCACCTTCTTCGCCTTCTATTTCAGTTTATATTTTCCTAGTACATTTTAGTTCATCAGAACATTCGACCGAATTTAGCCGTTTTCCGAGATGGATCAAGAAATAATTAAAAGTTATTTTCAAGTGAGCCGTGTACACCGACTCGATTCTCTCATCTCTACACGATGAGTAGTTGAAGGAAATCTAATTAAGAATCTCTGCAAGCGGTGAGTTCCCACATGATGTGATCGCTTCCTTACCTTGAATTCAGATAACCGAAGATTTGAACAATCTACAAAGAAATATGTTATCTAAGGCTGATGCTACCATGGGCAATGTGAATATTGACCGAAAAATCATCATTGGAGTTCGTTGAATTACGGCTCAGTCATAACCATTGTATCTCGATAAATCTTTCATCGATTCGCTGCAGAGAAGTGCAAAAAAGATTTATTTTCAATACTTCTTTGGAACGTCATTTCTAGTTCAGCAATTCCGGTTTTCCACCGTTCACTGTTGTCTCACAAATGATATGATTTTAACATACATTCATGCACTTGAAAACAGAGAACAAATACTCAGATCAGGTGCATAGAAGTCCAATGGGAATCAGCAAAACGAAGCAAATAAAGGTTGCACACATTATTTAGTGCGAGCCTCATCCGTTCCCCTCCTATTTGTTTCCTTCTCCTGCCTTCTCCCTCCATCGGCGGAGTGGCCGAGCGGTCTAAGGCGGTGGTTTTAGGCACCAGTCATTCGTGGCGTGGGTTCGAATCCCACCTCCGTCAAATCTTTTGCCTTTTCCATTGTTTGTTTTCCACAGCTTGGATCAACATAAGTTCTCAAGCTTTCGCAGTTCTTCATTGGTCTGTGCCGCCAAGCGGTTTAGAGTGCTCCTCTCTATCATTAGAATCGGCTGCATTTTTCATCACATCGTCACTCTCATTGTTCTCAAAGAGGTGCTTACACTTATCTGATAGCAGCGGAGATAAGAGTGACAGCTCTTATCAAGCACTTTTTCTTTCCCATTGTCTCGATTCAATCGCTCTTTTTCAGTCGTTTGTGCTCTGAATATCAAAAACTGATATTGTTCTGTACTTCAGAAGCCTACTCCTTCTCTAAACCATCTCTAAATTTGATGTATGCTTATTGCTAAACTACGATGTCACGATTGAAATCTCGGATTTACTGTTTAGTAAATTGAAGTCGGAGTCAAGTTGGAATCACTTGAGAGAGCAATCAGGTTAGGTCTGCAAAATTTAACTCTACGACAATGCTTCCAAATATTTTTTTTCAGGATTTGAACACGTGTTCCTGGGCTTTGAAGATGTTCCCAATATTCACAACTACTGAGAGGGGTGAGTTTTTCAAGAACATTACCAATGAAGGCGTAAGAGCTCTACAGTTTCAAGCAAAAACGAAAATTCAAAACTTCCAGCATCTCCGATCATCAAGTGCCAATATGCATTCCAAAGGATGGAGAACGACACGGATAATTCAAACTTCTCATGATCACAATCGTCTGCGTTCCGGTTGAATAAAGTAATTGTGTCTGTGAGCGACGACATGAGTGCATTCTGACACATTCAAATGGAATTTTATTCCCTAGAAACTCTCGGAGAAGTTCTAAAAATCTATCTTTTTTCTTTTGTATCACGATGTGCTCTCCGCCTGCCTCAATGTTCAAGAGGCAAGCCGTCTTGGGATGGAAAAAGGATGGTGAACGAAACCAAGCATTCAATTACGTCCAGAATATTTTAATGTGGCATTCTTTTGAATGAAAAGATGATCACTCTTCCTGTAACATCCTGCCCTTATCTGATCATTTTGCAAGATTCAAAGAGGATTGATAGATCACTCTCTATTGTTCCGAGCGCATTACTTCTCGATAAGAGTGACAGCTCTTATCAGCCACTCGTTCTTTCTCTTCGTCTCGATTCAGTCGTATTTTTCTCAGTCGTTTTCTGCTCCAATATCTGATGCGGCTATTGTTGTACATTTCAGAAGCCTATTCCTTCTCTGACTCATCTCTACATTTGATGAGTGTCTATTGCTAAACCAGAATCGATGATGCCGCGATCAAAGTGTCGTACCTGCTCTTTAGTAAATTGGAGTCGGAGTCAAGTTGGAGTCACTTGAGTGAGCGTTCTGGTGAGGTCTGCAAATTTAACTCTGCGACATGGCTTCCAATTTTTTTATAGGCGTTGAAAACATGTTCTTTTACTCATCAATTGGGAAAACATATCAGTCATAGGAAAGCATAATTGAGACAGGTTAACTTATTCTTAGCTTGAATAATAACGTGAAAATTTCATTGTATCAAGCAAAATGTCAAATTTTTTGTTGATATGAAAGTAATCTCTTTAACATTTGAAAAAGCGTTGTTTTGCAGATGCGAGATACTGACATGAGCAAGCTGGCAACTGTGCGAAATGAATTAGCCGAAGAAAACCAATCTATCTTGTCCAGAATGTTTTGATATCGCGATCTATTGAATAAAGTGATTGAGTTTGCGAGGCGAAGAAATGGATTTACACTGACAGATTCACATGGAAATCGATCCCGACTAAGAAGTTTGAAATTTTCTCTCTTTTTTCTTGTGCGTCATAATTGCAACACCCCTCCTCTGCCTGCAACATCCTGTGCTTCTCTGATTCCTTTCGCAAGATTGAGAGGAGTAGATAGACCGCATAACGATTGCAACACTGCGTGATAAGAGAGGAGTTTGTCTGCTGTTATCACTATCCCATTGTTCCCATTGTTTCGATTCAGTCGCGCAATTTCTCAGTCGTTTTCTGCGCAATACTGCTTGTGAAAGTTAACATTTTTTTTCATTTCAGAAGCCTATTCCTTCTCTCGACTCTCACCTCTAACGATGATGACTCATTTGATGACAACCTCTTGAATGGACAACCATCACTTCGTGAAAGAAATTTGTGTGCGACTTCTGGTTCAATATTTATTCCACGTGACCTAGTTATTAGAGCTCAGGTACGATTTCACGTTTAGATTCGTAACTGCATCAGTAATGAATTTCAGAATTGAACCAACTCAACTACCGCGAAGTTCGAGAGAAATATCGCCTGTTTCGAACATCTCCATCATATAGAACGAGACAGAGCGCGAAGGACCTTACAAAGGACATTACAACAGGGCATTGGCGTGTATTGTTGGAATAAAGTTGTTTGTTGTGATTGTTCAATTTCGGTCGTCGAAACGAATCGAATTATGGATCTTGAGTGACAGGATAGCTTCATTACCCTTCTTTGCCCCATTGTTCGATATGGCAATGCGTGATACCTCGTATCGTTTCTCTGCTTTTTTTGTTTCCTCTGGAAGAGAGTGAGAAAAGAGACTGCTTTCCACCCACTGAACCCGATCGCAACATTGCGGATGAGAATGACTGGCCTTATCTCAGAAAGCCACTGCTGCCTTCAGCCGAGCTCATGCTCACTCGTATCTCTTTAGTTTCACTTTTTTTTCCTCAGTTAAAATGCTTCTGATGTGTTTCTAATTTTCAGAAGCCTATTCCTTCTCGACAATCTCGATTCTGTTCGTTGAACGTTCTATCATCAATAATGCTGCGAATCTTCTTCCCGCCACTTGTAGAGACTGGACATACATGATGAAGCCTAGCGGTACGAATTTAAGTCTGCGAGTGATCTTCTGTTCTTTCAAGGATCTTTCTAAAATGACGTTCTTCCAGAATTTTCGAAATGAGGCGATGACCTGTTTCCCTTCTTGCTAATGGGTCAACATAACTGGGTCAGGTGAGATTTTTTCCGTTGTCATTCACAAGAAAGGCTGTTTTCTGTGAAAAATAGCATGAAGCTCCTATCGAAAAATTCAATATTATCCCGAATTGCTTGCTTGCAGGCTCCATCCGATTCGATTCACCTATGGAATACACCGAATACTGCGGGAATATCGCGGAAGCAGAATTTATCAGAACGAAGAGAAAAAGAATATTTGCATTAATAAATATTTTTTGTGAAATAAAGGTGCTTGATTGCGATTCGCGTTTCCACAAGCACAGAGGCTTCACTATACGCAGGGTGAAAAAGAGATAGAGAGATGGAGAATACTACTCAAACGTCAATCTTGACTGACAGGAGGTGTTGTTTGCCTGATCACTCTTCTTTGACTCATTCGATGAAGCGCATCACCAATTCACTCCTTTGTCTTCTCTGAGAAGTGTTTCTGAGAAATGTCACTTATCAATAAATAATACATGTATTAGTGGTTTTCAACGGTGTTTGGACAACCTGATCACTAAAACGACAGTGATGATTCAGCATCACTTCAGTCTCGAATGTAGTCACTACAACTTCACGCACTCCTCATTCTGCGTACTCTCTCGCGTAAAAAGCGGTCGATAGTTAGTTACTAGTCACATCGTTGACTAGTTCAAAGTCTACTCGAATGATAACTCGATTAGTTGATGCTCCCGCTGTGCTTTTTACTTTCAATTCGAGACAAGGAAGAATAATGCAACCCTTCTAGCCATTCTTTCAGTTGCTTCGAATCTGTCACACATTCTTTCAGTCGTTTTCGTACAGATTACTCGTTCAATGTTAAAGGTGTGGTTTCAGAAGCCTATTTATTCTCTTTTCGCTTATTTTCACATGATGAGATCGTAAGATGATGCAACTCGAATAATTGTTCGTTCAGTTTATACTACCACTGTGTTTCTTATTCACTGCATTCAACTCGACAGTGTCCTCGAGAGCTCCGATGGTCTGAGAGAAATGAATTTGGGGACAAGAAAGAACTTCGAACCTTTGCCAACACAGTTTGCTTCCGTACTGACCTCTCCTTTTCATTCTCATCTTCGAAATCTTTAGCGAAGTTCTGCAAAGAGCATTGCGTATGATTAGGCATGCTTCGCTTTCGCTTGTCTTACTTGTATCAGTGGAATAGTTCTCCAAACAAATTTGAGACAAAGAGATCCGACAAACAAAGAGAACAAACAAAGAGATCCGAGATCAGAAGCAACTGAATTTGTATTGATTCATGTGCATCACTCACACAAAGAAATAAAAACAAGCAATCACCATGTCCAGAGAGTGGGGCGGACTCGCTCCTTCCAGATGCTCGGCAAAGCTGATTTTCCTTGACAAGCGCCGGGTAGTAAACTCGTCTGAGAAATAAGCAATGAATACTGTTTCCAATCCACCTTCTACCTCTCCGCAACAGAAAGTGTCGATCATGAGATCGCGTGGCGGTCCTCAACGCCAACACCTTGATGCGACCTCTCCGGAAGGTTTGACAAGGTGAAAGCACAAAAACAGTTATGAAATACCGCTAAGTCATCTTTTTTCTGCGGATTTTTGCTCGCTGATTGTGATTCAGCTATTCCTCATCATTTTCCCACGCTTTTCTGCTATAAAAGCTTCTATTTTGTCAATTCAATTCACTCGAACAATGAAGATTCTCCTCCTTCTCTCCTCTATTCTATGCGTTGTCAATGCCAAGCCAGCGTTGGTGGCCAACACTACGTCGATTCTGGAACACCCGCTCACCATGAAGACGCTTCTGGTATTAGCTTGTAATGTTTTTATGACTTAATACTGACTATTTAGATTATTTAGCTTGATTTTGCATTTTAATGATGAAATTTTTCAGCTGTTTTTCTCGGAAAAACATGAAACTCTAGAAGAGCAAACCAGAGGGGGGTGCGTTAAAAACTAGATTATTATTCAAAACATTCAAATTCACCAGTTGTTATGCGTGGTTCTGTCATTTCGACGACAAAAATGGATGTAAAGAAGAATGCAATAAGTTCTCTAAGCTGGTTGAGAGAGATTTCATGGTAAGTGCAAAAGATATTGTTTTGGGATCAGGATCGAGATTACCGCACTCGAATCCAAAAATACCGATTCCTAACCTGCAACCATAGTGAGCCTAGGAAGAAGAACTGTAAAATTAAGTGAAGAATAAATCGGTACTAGGTCGGATGAGAACATTCGGATGATAACCTACTGAATGAGAACCATTTACATATTCCTTCTATTTCATAACAGTTGTTCTCTCGCCCACATTAGGTTCTCATCCAGTAGGTTATTATCCGAATGTTCTCATCCGACCTAGTGCCAATAAATCATATCACACGACCAGTCAGGGGACGATTTGATTGCGAATATTGATCAGTACGTTGGAGTGGATGTGAAATGGTGCACGGACAAGTAAGTCTGATGATCTCAATACTTAAATTTAGGATATTCGTTTCAGTTGCATCAAATCGACGAAAAAGGGCTCAGAATCCGAGAAAGTGTGCGCAAATATTTGTAAGCTCGAGCTCGCTTATCCTAATAGAATGGAGCACGTGGAATGGTTCAAGGACATCGCTCAATTTTTGAAGAATCAGAAACAGCCGAAGCAATTGCTGAAATAGACTGTTTCCAAAAAATGCAATGATGATAAAGCTGATACAAATCACAATTGAAGTGCGAAATGGGCGACCAAAAAGCGTACCAGCAGCGAAACGTATCCTGCAAATAAATCAGCACATCTTTATCCGTTCAATGACTCTCAGCTTATTGCATGGAATAATAATAATAGAACATTCAAAAAGAAAGGTGTTGAGAAACTTCTAAAAATGAATTAATTTTGCAATTAAAAAAAATTGAACGTCGTAAGTCGATTTCTCGCCAAAGTGGCTGCGCCTCATAATTTGACAAAGTGGAAAATTAAGATCGGGCGAAATCCTCTTGTTTTCTGCAGATTGTTGCTCAGTGATTGTGAATCACCAGTTCCGTACAATGTTCCCACGTTTCTCTGCTATAAAAACACTTTTTTTCTAATCAATTCACTCAAACAATGAAGATTCTCCTCCTTCTCTCCGTTATTCTATGCATTATTGATGCTGAGTTGGAGCCTACCAACACAACTTCATGGCTCGAACACCCACTCACAGCGAAGGCGTTTGAAGTATATGCAACCTCCTATCTTGAATCTTGAATAATGCCTTAGTACATCTATCTGTACTCCGTTGAATTTATTTTCATTTGAATTTTTTTCAGTTGTATTTCGCAGAAAAACATGATACTGTCGAAGATACAACTCGCTTTGCGTATGTCAATATATTAACTGATATCAAAAGCATTCTTATATTTCCAGCTGCTATGCGTGGTATTGTCATTTCGAGGACAAAAATGGATGTAGAGACGAGTGTAAGAAGCTTGCAAAGTTGACTGACGGAAAACTTCCAGTGAGTTAATATTTAACAACTATCTAAAGCAAGCTACTCGTTCAGGAAGAACCTTGGGATGAAGAAGTTGGAAGTGATATGAAATGGTGCACGGATGAGTAAGTGTAGAGTATCTAACTTACGGAGTACTAGTTAACTACTGATATTTACTTATTCATTCCAGCTGCCTCAAACATCTGACAAAGGGAGCAGAATCCGAAAAAGTGTGCAATAATCTGTGCACAATCGATTTTACCTACCCCGACAGAGCCGATCATGTGCGATGGTTCAAAGAAGTGTATCAACAGTGGAAACAGATGAACAAGACCGGTGTCGAAAAGTAGTCATGATAAAACAATTACAATCCCCGAGCGAAACTCTCCTCGCTGAAAAAAAAATTAGTTGCGTTGTCAAGTAAGTGCCTGCTAAATTTTCGACAGAAGAGATCGTTCGGGGAAAGATTTGCTTTGTTCATAAATACAATCTAATTCGTAATCAGCACCAATCAATCATAAATGTGCTTGTAGTGTAGAGGATGTTGTAGAGGATGTTCTCAAATCCTCATAATTATTTCTGTATCATACCTGTGCTATTACGATGAGAATCAGTACAAGAAATACTTGGCATAGACCACTTCCAATCAGTAATGATGGCAAAGCTGATATTGAAAAGCGAAGTGGACCACCCAAGATGAAGAATTGTCCCTAAGAAATGCGAACATCGAAATGTGATCTAGGTGTGTATGCAAAATCAGCACATCTTTATCCGTACAATGACTCTCCTGTGAGCGATTATTGCATGGAATAATATTAGAACATTCAAAAAGGAAGGTGTTGCGAAACTTCTAAAATGAAAACAACAACAACTAACTACTGCAATAATCATCGTTACACTGTACCGGTTCGTTAGGTTCTGAGTGAGAAATCAGTATGGAAACCGAGAAAAGGAGAGAACTTGCACAAACAAGGGGGAATGAGCTCTGGACAACCGGTCGGGGAAGGAGGGGTAGCCTACACAATACAAAGATCAAACTACAAACTATGGGTGGTCAAAGATCAGAGGTCAAAGATCAAAGAACAAAGATGAAAAGATCAGGAGTGAGCCTCGCGCAGTTTTCTAAGCTGCTCTTCCATCTTCTCGCGCTCCTCGTCACTGTTCTGAAAATAATATGAATTTTAAAAAAATGTCTTTTTTTCAGTTAATTTCGGATGGATACCAATAAATTTCTCTGAATTGCAGCACTGAAAATTGATGTTGAATCAAATCATCAATGTGTGAATCAAAACATTGCTGAGATGACGAATACAGCTTCTTTCACAATGCTCTCCTCAGTATGATTTAGTACAGCATTGGTAGGATTAGTACAGTTTCGAACAAGAGTTTATTCTAAAAGCTCATAGATCAAAGAGTATCATACCTTGATAATCCTTGCCATCTTCCTCTTGGGCGGCTGTGCGCCCCACACGTAGATGTTGGCGAACGTTTCACGGAGCTGAAAGGTCAAAGATCAGGGATCAAGCATCAGTGGTCAAAGCAGAAACTACATCTTGTTGTACGGGCTTACGATTTCACACTGAGCTAAGAGATCGAAGATCAACTTCGCATCCTCACCTCCTTCAGTGATACCACCACTCTCTCCGTTACTACATATTGTTGACTAGAGTTTGCCAATGGTTCGTCGAACAGATACCGTTTTCTCGAATGTCAAAGATGGCAAATTTTAAAACATAAATCAACGATTTACCTCCTTCAACGACACCACTCCCACCAGCCTTCCTCTCTCGGTGACGTACGCGTGGTTGAGCGCCAGAAGGGAGAACATGTTGTGCACCTGAGCAGGACGACGATTACTAAATTATTCAATGGCTGTCGAATTTCGACAGGAGGACGTTTCCTAATAACTACACCACTGATTATTTTCGAAGGGCGCATTTTCCCCATCACTACACCACGCTTTTCTAGCTTCTTGTCAATTTTCATCCGGACGACGTTTCCCACTAAACCACTCACCTTGTACAACGTCGTGCTCTTGACCAACAGCCGCGTCAACGGCAGGCGAGGCGCCTTTTCCTAATCACTACACCACACTTCGCTAATTTCTAGTCAATTTTTGACAGGGCGACGTTTCCCACTACACCACGCACCTTGTACAGTGTGGTGCTCTTCACAAGTTGAAACGGAGCGGCGTCAATGGCTGCCGAGTCGAGGGAGATGGGCGTCTCAAGCAGACGGCGGCGGGCCGATTCGGGAATCTGAAGAGATCAAAGATCAGGCCACAAACTACAATCCAGTCTCTAGTGTTCATTCAAGACCGCAATCACACCACAGTTCTTCCGAATCAAGAAGTGGAGATGGAGATCAAAGATCAATATTCAGAGCGACTTACAGCATGCACGTAGTCGACGCCGCTGCCCTGGCGGGCACGCGCGATGCCTGGAATCAGAGTAATAAGAGAGAAAAGATCGAAGAACGTGCATAGAATCAGCAACAAAATCGCCAATAAATGAGATCAATGCACAAATGTTTCAAGGATTTTATAATCTCACTGATCTTTCTATTTTCACAGTGATCGATTCTTGGCGGTTAGAAAAGAACATAGATCTCACCATTATCTCTATTCAACAGTGCGTCCGTTCCACTGGATCCGTGTTCCACGAAGATGTCGCTGGCGAGTACGTTGGGAAGTGTGGATCTGGAAGAAAACCGATGGCATTTGGCTATTGGTTCGTTTTTTGGTATTTTTTCAGCATCTTGACTCACTCGTAGCAACTTATTGCTCTCTACAGGACTAATATGAAAGCTGTGAAACACTTGTGATGAGCCTTCACTTCAACTGAAGTTCGCAAACCCTGATTTCCATTTGCGACGTGACCCTTTTCCTCACACAAATTCTCCGGTAAACGTTAAGAAAAGGAAAGGCAAGAAAAAAAGAAGAAATCGAGAGATGTGTGCTCACCTTCTAATACTATGTATCGTCGACTGGAAGAACTCCGACGGAGTACGCTTCGTCTTGTAGTTGAGTGAGGGATCTGCAAACATTGAGATAACTCGATCCATAATATTTAGGATTGATCAGGAGGAGGGGATGTGTAACAGGTACAGATTGCAAGATTGTCAGAGAGCTGGCTTTTTGAGAAGCAGAAAAGACTGGCATTGTTGTATTCTGTTCTTTTGGATAATGACAAACTCATGAAGCACATGCTCAGGATTCAAAAGCGCGTTTATAGGTTAGGATCGATGCGCATGTAACGCGTTTTCTATTTCAGTTTGAACGTATTAGAGTTCGAGGATCAAACTTCGAAAATTGTTGTTCTCACCCGGTCCCAACTTCGCCGCCAACAGCACGATCAGAGACTTGCGCGACACCGACCCGATGAGGTGCATCGATTCTGGAAAAAGTTGTTGATGTTCTTGTTGTTGTTGTTGCTGTTGCTGTTGTTGTTGTTGTTGTTGTTGTTGATGATGAAGGCGTGTGTTGTTTCACAACAATAACAAGTCGACTCACCCTTATCCGTGACGACCGGGTAGCCCCTGATGTGCGGTGAGTCCTGGAAAAGTCAAAGATCGATGCTGGATTGTTGCTACTGCTGTTTTCTACTCTTGTGACCCAGACCTCACAAATTCAATGTCAAACACCGAGTATGATCTCTACTTCAGTAGTCTTTTGACAGATTAGTACTCAAACGATGCGCAGCTACCGTAACCGTCTGTGGTCCGGAATACGGTAACTATTACCGTACCGTATTACCGTAACACTTGGGTTTCTCCCAACGGGAAAACGGCAACTAGAATTGATTACATCATGTATCCCCGGGAACTCTGCGTAACTGATGTGGATGTAATCAACTGCATTCAGTTTACTTCGGACCACCGTATGGTGCGCGCGTCATTTCGAATAGAGGGAAGACCACTCGGTCGACTTGGTGGAGTCAAAAATGGCAGCGTATTAGA